>VDFB02000015.1:558308124-558405282 GCA_007258455.2 Sequoia sempervirens | reverse complement strand
TCACACTCTCTCACACTCTCCCACCCTCTCTCCCACCCTCTGACACTCCCTCCCACTCCCACCCTCTCTCTCCCTCTCTCCCATAAGCATAAATACATACATATAGGAATACATACATGCATGCATACATACATACATACATGACACACCAACACACATATACATACAAAAATATGAACAAACATTCAAAAAAGTGGCATTTAACTAAAGGAAGAAATAACACGAGCGTGTTATGTGTTGCTAGATATGTTCCCCAGAGAATCAAAAAAGTCAAAACTAATAAATAACATGGTTGCGTTATAACACGCTAGCGTTATATTTTTCTTTGGGAATCCCTGAGCCTTAGCTTTGGTATTTTCCTTGGAATAGCAACCCAAAGGCTTGGAGGGCATTCCCAATGACCAGAGATGTGTTTTTTTGCAAATTCTACAATTTTTCACATAATCGGGTTTGTGCTCATCGTCAGGATTGCATTTGGTTCAATATTGACCAAATCAAACACATGGGTAATGTTAAGTTCTCTCTTAGCTTTCCAACGATATAATTTTTTTCACTTTTTGACAATGTTAGGCCTTTCATCCATAATTTCTTTTGTTTGTATGTTTATTTTTTGTCAAAAAGCAGTGTTTGGTTTTTTTTCATTATAAATTAACCGTTCATCAAAATTTCAAATAAATTACATTTTTAGAAACTAGACTCCATTCTACAAATTTTAAAAATAATTTTTTAAAAAATCTATTACTTTTTAAAAAAAAAAATTTAGGAAGTGCCCACTTAAAAAATTAGTAAAAAATGAAATATTCATTAAAAAATTATCAAAAAAATTGTGCATCAACTAGATGTTGTTAGCTAACTTCTGACCGTAGTGATTTGAAAAATACTTTAAAAAATTTCACCTTGCTCAAGTCGTACAGGAGTTGCTATGTTATGTTTTTATGAAAAAAACAGCACCAATTTGTGTACATCTCTCTTTTGAACCCCTTAATCTCAACCATTTTCAAAATAAATTAGTAGTTTAGAAAGTAGACTCGGAGCACTTCTATCCTTGTTTTTGTTCCATCTCAAAATTTTGAGTGTAACTATCCTCAATTTCATGTCCAAGGTCAGCATTTCCTGATTTCAGAAAAAAAGTGGCCACTTAAGCGCCCTTTTTGGGAACCATCTTGGTGCACTTACCCTTGAACAAGTTCATGTTGGTGCCTATGGAGGTCATTTTGGAGGTTAATCATTAGTGAAAAAAATTATCCATATGGGTTATTATTGGAGACATATGGAGAAGGATTGCTTCACTTACTTTAAATGATGTCGCAAATTTCAAGAACATAGCAATTTGATCCATTCTCCTACTTCTTAGTTCCATGCCCAAGTTCCCATTTGGCCATTTTTAGTATGGGGATTGGATATTATTGGAAAAATTCCACCTCCCTCTTTTGCTAGACATATGTTTATCATAATCGAAATAGACTATTTCATGAAATGGGTGGAAGCTATTACTCTTCATTCTACAAATACCAAAGTAATTTGTTGTTTCATTTTGGAACACATAATTGCTCGCTTTGGACTTCCTTCTACCATTATTTTAGACAAAGGAACTCTATTTAAGAATAGAGAATTTAATAAATTTCTTGAAACATTGAACATTGAACATCGCCTTTCCACGCTATATTATCCACAATCTAATGGACAAGCTGAAAATACTAATAATATTCTTGAATAAATCCTCAAGAAAGTTATCAAAAAACATCATAAAGATTGGCATACGCAATTATATTATGCGCTTTGGGCTTATCGAACAAGTGTTAGGTCATCCATGGGAACTATGCCTTATAACCTTGTTTATGGAATTGATAAAATCATGCCCTTGGAGTTAGAAATTCATACATTGTGAATTGATCTCCAAGACCTTATTGATGATGCCACTTATAAAGATCAACGATTAAACCAACTTGAGATGCTTGATGAACAATGCATTAACAATATCGAACACCTCCAATCTCACATCAAACAAATACAATAAAAAAATAACACACATGTCATCCCAATATCATTTATAAACTATAGGTTTTTGGCACCAATGCACTTCTCTACCTCTTCTAGGGTTTTTCACCTAAAAGGAGAGAGGTAGGCCAAAAGTGTTAAGGGGTTCATTTAAATTATATTATGTATGATGTTGTATGAGCTAAATGAGATGATCTAAATGCAGTTATATGAACTAATTGATTGATTATGAATGCAAAATCTAAGAATTATGCTATGTTGGAAAACACATTGTGTAATACAAAATCACCTACAAATGAATGGAAAAATGCAATAGAAATGAATCAGAGTAAAAGTGTGCACCTAGAACCTTGATAAAGACTATAAATTACATTTGAAATGTTGGTGATGTTGTTATTCAGGCCTGGAGGGACTCATTCACAATTCTTGGTGAATCAGTCCCAGTTCTGTCAAACTAAGCCAAAACATGTTTATGACAAAAGGGTACTAAAAAATGTAGAAAACTCAAAATTGACCTTGGGGTGGGACTCATTCATCACCCATGGTGAATGAGTCCACTTTTGAATTTTTGGATTTTCAAAGGTGGATTCCAAAGCTTTTGATCTACACTTTGACTTCCTATAGGTGTCTACTTCTGAAAATCTGATTTATGGGTCTGAAAATGAGTTTTTGTTGATATTTTGATTTGTTGAATGAGGAGAAGACTTTAGCAACCTTTTAACTTTATCTCTAATGATTTACAAGCTTCCAAGAGACCTAAATCTGCAAACACACAAGAAGAGAAGAAGAAATGGTGAATGCTAGGGCATGGGGGTTTGCCTTGGTTAAACCCCATTTCGGTAATTAAACCAAAATGATGAAAGAATAGAATGAAACATGAAATAATGGAATAGATTACCTTTCAATTGCTTTGATCTTATATTTCTACAGCAATAGAGGAAGATTCAACCCTTGAATGTCTTTAGGAGATTTCTAGATGTCTTACAATGATAAAACCCTAAGTTGCTTGACTTGAGATGAAAGATTGGTGGATGAATAATGAAGAATGGATGTGAATTGAGTTAATGGATAAGAGATATGTAAATTGAATTTAGAGAGGTGATTTTATAGGAAATTCACCTATTTTACCCATTAATACCTCATCACAGGCCAGCATGAAGCAAAATTAATCTCAAATTTTACTTTTTTCCTACTCAAAGGTCAAAATTGAGCCAAATGGGACTCATTCGCCAGACATGGTGAATGGGTCCCACCTGGATGGGACTTATTTTTGTGCATGGAAAATGGGTCCCACAGGACCAATTTGACATCTTAGATGCCAAGAGATAAGGAAATAAGGTCTAAAATGCAACCTTATCAAGTATTTGATCAATTTGAGCCTTGGGATGCACAATATGGGTTAACATGGGACTATTAGTGATGATGTGAATGTCAAATAGGGCTTGGGACACAAAAATCAATGTGAAAGTATGATTAAATACACTTTACAACACTAAAATGAGGTCCACATAGCATAGGAAGGCACAAGAACCAAATGTGAATGTGCAAGACACTTTACAACACTATTTTAACATTAAGTTTATTTTAAAAAACTTCTAGATTGGTGTAATAATGTTATTAAACATATTTATAATTTTAAATTGGGGAGAAATGGGTTCATTAAGTCTAGAAAAGCATGAAAGTCGTTTACATGACTTTACAACACATTTACAAGACATCATTAAAAGCATGTTACTCGATTTGCAAGGGTCTAACACCTAGTGTGTGATGCATAAAGTCCAATTTATCATGAATTAATCCCATGTCAAGCAAAGGGTACTTTTTTCTACGACACAATTTAGTAAGGGTGATTTTGTTCTTGTTGAGAATCAACGCAATACCAATGCTAATAGTGAAGAAAAATATAAATTCAGCCCTAATTGGTTAGGACCTTACATAGTTGATACCAGTTGTGGGTCTGGTGCGTATGTCTTAGCACAACTTGATGGAAAACCCCTTAAGGAACCTATTAATGTTGTGCATTTACATCGGTATTATCTCTAATCTCTTTGAATAGTATGATTGTTAAAGTAGTGTTGTCTAGAGTTATTTGATGTCATTCTAAATAACTTTCACATTGTTGCGTTCTTGACAACTAAAATTTTGTTTGTCTTGAACACTAAGGTAATTATTTAAGTTTATTTTATAATTACTTTAGGACTCATACTATTTACCTTTGTTTTATGTTAAGTTAGATCCTTATATCAGTTATAGGTGTATTTAATTTAACATATTCTCTTCTAATCAACAATGTTGCATCTATAATAAAACTAAAATATGTTTTAAACTAGATCACATTAATCATGTTAAATCATGTAAACATTAATTAAATACTTTTATCATAATTCATTTAATTAATCACATTGCATTTAACATCCACACACAAAGAGACACATCATAATAACACCAAATGAACATGTCTATATATATACATATCAAAGTTTCATATACATCTTATTATCATATACAATATCACAAAGGTCTGTGAGAGCTACACCCCTCGGGCTCTACCGCTCATGATCCGGTCCCTAGATGTCACGAAATGGTCATTTGTGATCGTGACCATGAATTGCCGAATCTGAGTGCAAACTACAAACCCTGTACTTGACCAAGAGCCGCAAGATTCTTCTCTATCATCTGATCTCTCTCCACTCGTACCTATGCTAGCTTTGCATGCAATCTCTCAACCTCTATTGAGGTCTATGATGTATGTCCTACACTCTCAGCTTGATGGAGTCATCTCCTCACATTTTCGTATGCTACTCATAGCCACACAAAAGGTCTGAGCGACTCTAGCTCCTCCTCCACAATCATTGGGGGTACATAGTTAGGATCTATCTCCTCCTTTTTGATGGATGCAGACACTATCTCTATGGAAGCCTGATGATATAACTCTTGCTAGTCTCTTATCGTTCTTGCAAGATAGACAAGGTACACAATTAGTAATCATCATGATATATATATATATATATATATATATATATATATATATAAAGCATAAAATACTAAATTACATGTGTAAAATCAAATGTCATCACCTATTTCTCCAATTAGATGAGGGATTCAACCTCATCCTCTCTAGGGGGGCATGGAAGAAGTGCTAGCCTCTCTCTAACTCTGGATGTTGATGTCTGTTGTAGCTACTACACATTATTTGGTCCTATAATTGTGAGGAATCTCCATGCTTGTACCAATCCTCAATAACTACCTCATCACCCTCACTCAGAGGTGGCTCCTCCTCATAATACTCATCCTCCTAATAATTATCCTCATCCTCTACTCCATCCTAGTCCTCATAGTCAAGGTAAGCATCTGACTGATACTCATCATCGATAACATTAGTAAAAAATGTCTACTAGCTTGTATTGTACATCTTGTGCTCTGTCCTCTAGTCATACATCCCTCAAATCAAATGTACCAACCCTCCATCTAAGTGTGTCGCTCATCCATCCTGATTGAGAACAAGAGCCACTGTGTGCATCATAATTTTTCTAACAATAGGAGCTCATGAATATAGAAGCATGGGGAGCTCGATCCATGCTCTAACCCGCTCATCATGAACAAGTCCACCTAGGCAATATTGCATGTCCCTCTTCTTCTCATGGAATGACAAATCCCCTTGGAAATATACCCACTCTCCTTGAATAGCAACTTGGAGAATGCAATGAGCATCCTCGAGAGTGATGGTCATCTTCCTGGTGGGAAGATGAAATGTACAAGTATCAACATCCCAACGCTTGCAAAGGGCCATAAGCATGACGTCATGGTATCTCATAGGTGGCATAAGATATGCCCATTAGATACCTACTAATTGTAAGTGTTGTCTTTGCTACTGATAGCACTAGAGCATGATCCCTCAAAAATGTGACCTACCTTCCCCCTAGCCATTATTGTGACTAGATAGGGACCTATCACAATCATCACAAAATGATCTAAAATCCATCTAATCTCTTCAATTTTCACATATTTCATCATGCAAGTGTACTAAAGTAAATTTAGTGTGCTTTCTTAATATCCCTAAACACTTTAGAACCCTTTTAGGACATTTCACAAAGAAACAGGTCACTTCGCAAAGAAATGGGACACTTTGTGAAGAAACAAGACACTTTACGAACAAAAGGGACACTTTGCGAACAAATGGGACACTTTGCAAACTTTTTTTCTCAGATCATAAATTAACCTATCCATGCATTAAAAATCATTAAATTATTACAAAATCACAAGGTGAAAGTTACAGAATCAACTCACCTCATAATATAGCTCGCTGTGTGCCACCTTTTCATGAAGCTCATCCAATCGCGAAGTTGTGTAATTTCATCTGCTCGACATTTTCTCCTCATCTTACTCATCACTCTCAAGCTAAAAGAAGGTAAAATGAATAATAAGTGACCAATTACTCCTCTTTACCTCTTTTAAACCATTTTCATCTCTTTTTACTCTTATGCATTAAATTAGGGTTACTTTCTTGTAAGAAGTTAATAAAGTATCTCTTCTTTCAATCAACATAATGGGAGCTAGCATAATCTATTTTTTATGCTATTTCATATGTTGGAATCATGATTTCTCACTTGAAATCATCATCCATCTATCATTATGGGGCATGGTACTTAGAAATTCCCTACGATATGATATTTCTTATTTGATGTGGCTAGATTACTACCTTGATTCCACCTCTATAAGGCAAGTGGAATCAAGGGGGGGCATACATCTACCCTCAAATTGGATTCCTAGGAGTTAGATAGAAGGATTTTTGGAAAATTAAAGAATTTTTGTTGTAGGATGTGGTTCTTAATATTGTGGTTTTTTAGATAACTACATTGGGGGTTGCATTATCCTGTCTTTTGAATGAGTATCCTTTTATGTAATAAAGTGCACTATTTAGAGTCCTTTAGCTTACATATGCATGTAGAGTCATATGGTCACTAAAGTGGGGGCTAAATGTGCCATAGAAAATTGGACCCTCTTGAGAAAAGAGACAATTTCATGCATAATTAGACCCACTTTCGAGTCCCCTTGCATCATTTATCCTTCAAAACAACATTTATAGGCCCCTAAGACCCATTTCACTTGAGAAATAACTTAAAACCTAACAAAAAACACTTAATTCTTTCATATTCCAAAAACCCACCTTCAAAAATTAGTAGTGGGACCCATTCACCGAGGGTGGAGAATGAGTCCCTTTTGAGTGGGAATTCAATTAATTCAACTTAATTTTTTAGTGGATGTCAACCTCTTAGGTCTAAATAACAAGAAAATTAGGTTTTGTTGCTTATAAATACTCATTTTAAGTCATTTTACACATCTTCTAGTCATTTCAAAAAATAAAATTCTAAAGTCAAGTCTTCTACTGTTGGAATCAAGGAGCACTATTGAGGGGGGGTGAATCAGTGTTCTACAAAATTTAACTTTATTAACCTGATCTATAAACCACTTATTGAATTCAACTAAGAGAAAGTTACAAGAACACAAAGCAATCAACCACAACACCATAACACAAGTATTTTTTTTACGTCGAAACCCTGTTAGGGGAAAAACCATGGTGGAGGTCAATCCACAATATGAGCATACTCAAATATAAGTTTTTGCAAAAGGAATGCACATGCATTCAAGAACACTACTTAGAGCTCACTGCTTAGATACAAAAGAAGACTCATTGTCTTAAAAAATCACTTAGATTACATCCAGAAGATTTGAGCTCAGGGAATAGCATCTGCTAATGCCTGATTTCAATTTTGTTAAACACATCAATCGCATTCTTGACCTTTTGTCTGATTATGCACTTCTACTATGTTTGCTTTAATTCAGATTAGAAATATTTTTCTAAACAAGTGAAACTGTGCACAATTACTCTACAATGCTTCTAACTTTCACATCACATCACAACACACTTCAACACACCTCCAAATGATATGAGAAATCACTTATATATCCGCAATTAGGAATTACATCAATCATATGTCAGCTTCAACAAAGTATAAAATATTTACAAACTGTCGACTCAATCCATAAATAATTTTCAATTCGCACCAACCAAAGTTGGACACAACATAGTGAGGACCCAAAAAAATATCATCGAACACAAAAACACTTCAAAAACATTCTCCTCGAAGATCCACAACATACTACAATCATCAAGTTGACCTTCTTGCACTGTTAAATAGAAAATGAATCAACTGGATCTTCTAACTTGCACACCAATCGCTACGAGGCTCTAAGATTCAAAGATAACATAGTTCATACATTGAAATATCTTCCCTGAGATCCACTAAACAAAATGATAATAGAAAATTGTCATATGAATCGATGAACACAATTTTGCTGGATTCTTTGTTCTAACTTTGATAGTTAATACAAAACTTCAATTTGACTTCTGGTACAAACAAATACGGACGTGCAGATTAAATCACTAACTAGTGTTTCTATCAATGACAACACCAAATGACTTGTGTTGTGCCTCTTTCCAACATTCTACAATAAGTTTCATTAGCAAAGTTGAAGTTTTAGGGCATAAAACTAGGGTTTTTGTAGGTATTGAAGCTCACTCTTTATTGAAGGTTCAACATTGCAAAGGGTTGATGATGGATTCCTATGGTGAATCATGGAGAAATCTAGGTTGAGGAGATGCAACTAGCCATCAAATCGTACCTAAAGACTTGGTATCAAAGTGATTTCATCTTCCATTTTCACTCTATCTTTAGATTAAGGTTTGCATTTCATCTACATTTCATTTGCATGTCATTTTATCTAAATTTTTTATGTTTTGTAAAATTTCTAGAGTTGAGGTCTTGCATCACTCAAATCACATTTGCATTTCTTATTCTAGCATAATAAAATAGGGTTTTTGATATATTTCATATTTTCCTAGTCTTTAACACATCTAAGGCTAGGGTTTAATGCATATTTTTCCATATTTGAGGTTTAATTACCCAACTAGGGGTTTGACCATGGAAAACCCCTTGTTAGACAAACAATTTTAAGCTGTTTTGCAAGATTTTTTTGTGATCTCGACTCGAGTTTCCATCAAAAAGTACTGTACATGTGTCAAGGTACAGAACATAAACTTTAAATCATAGAAATTTGAAAGTGGACTGATTCACCATGCATGGCGACTGAGTCCCTCTAGAGGTTCCATTTTGAGTTAGATGCAGATCCAGATACCCAGTTAGCAAAAAATAACTTTTGAGCAGAAAAACCCTGACCTAGGACTAATTCTCCCAAGGTGGCGAATGAGTCCCAATTAAATCAAAATTAGGTTTTGTTATATTTCCATATTTCTCTCTAGTCCTCTTTAGTTTCTTAGGTGCACACATTCTGAGACTTTTCTTTCTACTTAGTTTAATCTGCATTTTCATTCATCATTCTAAGCATTTTGTAAACATCATTGTGTTTTCAAACATTACATTATTCTTAGATTTTTCATTCATATTCAATCAATTACTTAGTTTAGTTGCATGCAAGTCATTCCATTTATTCTAAATAACATCATACATTGCATAATTTGAGTGAACCTAGCTAGAATTTTGAGTGGGATTTATCTCTCTCCTTTTAGGTGAGACATCCTAAGAGTGCAAGACTAGCCTATAAGACCTACCCAAAAATATGCGATTCAATTAGGAACCCCAATCATCTTGTAATAGCTTCATGACCTCTTCAATGTTTTTTTCTTTATCTTTTTGTTACATGATTTCTACTTGTGTAGTCGGTGTTAATGTTATGAAGGGGTTCTCTTTGTTTTTCTCAAGTTGTAAGATACTATAAGGCTCAGGATCAACATCAAGTGTGTACACTTTTTTTTTGTATACATACTTCATTTTACAATGAAGAGTAGAAAGAACCCCATTCATTTCATGAATCCAGGGTCTTCCCAAAAGGATATTATATGAAAGGTAATAAGGAATAACATTGATCAGTAAATTTGTAATGTGGCCTTTCCACCTGTAATAGGAAAATTTATCACAACAAGCGGTTATTTTCCTCCATTATCAAATCCCTTGATAGATAAAGAATCATGTTGAATGTTTTATTTATCCACACCAAGCCTATCCAAAAGGTTTATACTACACACAATGAGGGTGGAGCCATTATCAACAAGGGTTCACTTTATCATTATTCTCTTATATTTAACTAATACCATGAAAGCTTCATTTATTCCTTGAATCTTGGCTGCTATGTCATTCAGCTATGCATTAGAATGGATAGGAACTTGTTGTAAAGCACTCTAAATCATGTTATGGTAGTGAGGGGATGCTTGAATAAGGTCCCTAAATAATATCTTAGTAGGAGTATCCTTAAGTTGTACAACAAGATCGTGCTCCTTTCCATGAGGGGGGCCTAGTAAGATAGAGTTAGGCATGATAGGATTAGGAAATTTGAGGGATGTTGAAGGTGTTTTTCTTGGTTGTGGATTATTTCTAGTTTTATATGTATGAGCAAGGACATTATGACTCAGCTATTGCAAACATTATTCTTAGGTGAGTAAAGGATAAGTTCAGGTTTGTTGTGGGTTTGTTGTTTGTGTGATGGTGGGTAAAGAATGAGAGGATTCTTAGGATGTCCTATAGGGTATGTAGGAGGTCCATTGATCGAAGGGGATCTAATAGAAACTTGTGCATTCATAACCTCGACAATCTTGGTTTGATGCATTTATAATAAAGGGCAATCTAGAATCACCCTTTTATCATTGTCTAAGGGAGCCAAAAAAAATTCTTTATTTGCACCATGATATCTTCCCTAGGAGGAGAGTTTTTTGGAGAATTACAAGCTAGATGCTCATGACATTCAAAGGTCATTTCTACTAAAATGACTTCATCACAAATAAAAAAGTTATCAATGGTTGTATTGCCTTGTTTATCAATGATGGAATTCTCTTGTTCCATAATGTCTTCCCTAGGGGGAGAGAGACAAATAGGATTCTCGTGACTCTCATTGATTTGTTCTTCACAACTAAGAGAGATACCAAGAGGAGGATAAATGTGATTATCATCATTTTCTATGATTTTATTCTTGTTTTCTAAGGTCTTATTCTCTTGTGCCTTAATATCAACTCTAGTAGGAGAGCTTTTAGGGAAGTAATAAACAAGATGTTCATCACATTCCATGTTTAGGTTTTGTAAAGTAGCTTCATAACAACTAGGGGAAGCATCAAGAGAAAGAGAATCATGCTTGACAATGTTTTGATCCTTTCGTTCAAATAGATCTTTCCAAATGGTGGGAGCATTAGGAAAGGGAGAAACATGACTTTCATGACTTTCAAGGATATCTTATAACACAAAACTATTTTATTCATTACTATGAAGGATATTAGGAGAAGATCCCATGCAATTATCATGGTTATCTATAATTACACCCTTATGGTCTATAATGTCTTCCCAAGTGGGAGAAGTAGGATTATCAAAGCTCTCAATTATTAGATCTCTTAACACCAACATGTCCTCCTTACAAATGTCATTTTTATGGTCATTGACAATTGTAGCATTCTTGCAAGTAGGGGAAGTGTTCAAAGAGGAATGTAAACTAAGAAAAGTGGTGGAAATGAATTCATATTCTATTGTTATACTATCTTCCAAAGGGGAATGAGGAGTATGGAAAACAAGACCATAATTCTCAATGATTGCATCTTCTTTCACCAAGATACCTTCGTCACTAAAAGGAGAGGTGTCAAGAGAAGAACTATGATTTTCATGAATGTCCATGCTTATATCTTCTTCTATCATATCATTCCCACAAATAGGAGAGATAAGAGGGGGTGTAGGTTTAATGAAAGCATCAACATTTCTACTCTCTTGCACTTAGTGACTCATAACTAGGGAATTCATTGAATGAATGACTAACATGTTTATTGACTAACATTTTCTTTAGAAACTTGGAAAAGTCTGACACTAACATTTTTGAAAATTAATCTATGAAAACCCAAAATGGAATGTAAATAATTAAAATGAAATACAATTTTCAGTTTTCAAACAAGGTAATTTACTGATTACATTATGCAATGATCTGAAAATGAATGTTGCAAATGAAAATTTAGAATTAAGAAGTGCATGAAATGGACCAATTTTAGCTAGATGTAGTGAAATGCATGTAATAGAAATTCAACCCACTAAAATAGATAGTTAATGGTAGGAAATAGAAGTATAAACACAAGATTTTCAGTGTTGTAAAAGGTATTGTTAGATGGGCACTGGGACTGATTCGCCCAAGGTGGCGAATGACTCCCAGTAGGGATTTTTTCCAATTTTTTTTTAAAAATTCAATTGATTTTTTATGTTTTTATGTTGTATAATCTGTAACCTAAGTGCAAATGCAGTTTTTAGAAGATTTTCAATGATTTGAGATGCAAAAACTCACTTTCACTAATGCAAAACTTTAGAAACCCTAAATGCCAATTAACTAATGCAAACCCTAATCCAAAGTCAATGCAAGCTAGATATAGGATGATGATGGACTCCAAATAAAAAAAATACGGTATTCTAAATGTTGGTTCACCAAAATCAAATGGTGAAAATGTGGGATGGATGCTATTATATGATTTTAGGAAATAGAGCACACCAACTTTTCCACTTTCATTCAAGGATAAGCCTTGAGATCTTAATGCAAAGGAGAAAGAGATATTGCAAGAGGGAACTGTCCTAGTGGATAATTGTAAGTTAATGAGAGGCTCACCACCGAGTTAAGACTTGGAAAAGACAATGAAATGCAAGATAAAATGCAAAACCCTAATATGATTCAATGACCTACAAAATGACCTAGAGAAGTGTGGAAAGAAAAAAGGAATGTGTGCACTTGGAAACTTGTAGAGACTTGAATGGAGAATGAAATTTCTACAAATCCTAAAATTTTGGCTTATAGGGACTCGTTCGCCACTCTTGGTCAATCAATCTCATTCAACTTTTTTGGGAATTCAAAGTCTAAATCTGTTCTTCTCAGTCTGCTCAATTTGCTTCTCCAACTTTCTAGATCTAAAACTCTGATTTCGGACATATAGGTAACCTTTTAGTGAATATTATGACCTTGAAAATGGGGAGATAACTTCAAAAAGATTGTGTGGACTATGGAAATGGGGTGCAAAACTTCCCTTATCCACACCTAAAAGGGAAATGAAGGAAGAGGAATCTGATTTCGCAAAGTTCACACTCAAGAATAAATCCTTGAGATTAAAATGCAAAGGAGATTGAAATATTCCAAAGGATATTGTTCTTAAGGCTTGAAATTGATAACAATGATTAACTATTGATGAAAAACTAAGAAAATGAAAAATGTTTGAAAACATAGTGTAGTGTGTAAAAAGACCTATAAAGATGAATAGAAATGCAAGTAATACATAATAGGAAAGTAAAAATGAAAGTGTGCACTTGGATATGTGTTGAAGAATAGAATAGAGACTGGAAATGCTACTGATCTTTAAATTTTGACCTATTAGGACTCATACGCCATTCTAGGTGACTTAGTCCCAAATCTAGAAAACTGTGTCAGGGCTTGTTTTAGCCAAATGGGCATCTGAATCTACAAAATTATCTGAAAAACATGTATAGTGGGACTCATACACGACTATTGGCATATGAGATCACTTTGGTTTCTATAAAAATCGAAAAGTGGAGTCAAAAGCTCTCAGTTTTCTCTTTCTATTTCTCTAGGTGTCCACCTCTGAAACTCTAATTTTTGGAACTCTAATTGTCTTTTTGTGAATATATTGACCTAGCCAATAAGGAGATAACTACAAAAAAAATTCAACCTATTCTTCATTCATCTCCAAGCCTTCAGATCTACAAACACACAAAGAAAGAAAGAAAGATGAATGTTGGATGTTAGGGAATATGGGTTTTCCTTTGTCAAACCCCTTTTAGGTAATTAAACCAAATGAAGGAATAACATGAAGTATGAACATGAAATGATGGAATTATAAACTTTCCATGATGATAGATCTTGAATTTCTATAACAATGGATGAAGAACTTTCCCTTGAATTCCTTAGAAAGCTATATTGATGACTTAGAATGCTAAAACCCTAACTTGCTTGACTTGAGAGGTAAAATGAATGATGAATGAATTATGAATTAGGGTTTAAAATCTTGTTTATATAGGAAATTGACCTAAAATTCTCATTAATTTGATCCCCAAGGCTGACATGGAGGAAAATTAAACTTAAAACCCAAATTTTCCTGCTTGAACCTCAAAAATAAGCCAAATGGGACTAATTCACCACTCTAGGTGACTTAGTCCCACCTAGATGGGACTTATTCGCCCAAAGTAGTGAATGGGTCCCATATAGGCTCTTTTGCTAGCTAGGATGTTGGGGAGTGAAGAAATCAAGTTTATATGATGATTTAGTTGAGTTTTTTTTTTAATCAAAATAAGCCTTAGAATGCATAATATGGGTTCATAGGGGCCTATTAATGATGACATAAAGGGTAATTAGGGCTAGAGACACAAATTTCAATGTGAAAGTGTCATTGAATACACTTTACAACATTAAAATGAGGTTCACATAGCCTAGAAAGGAACAACATCCAATGTGAAGGTGTAAAGCACATTACAACACTAGATTAAAACCAAGTTTAGTTTACAAGCCTTCTAGATTAATGTGAGAATATATTTGAAAATATTGAATTAGGGGAAAAATAGGTCCATTACACTTAAATGCTTAATAAAAGTCTAGAAAATTGTGAAAGTCATTTACAACACTTTACAACACCTTTACAAGACATGTATTTTATTCAATTTACAAGAGCCCAAGACCTAATACAACATTAAATTAAGGAAATAATTAGCCAAAATATTAATGAGGGACCAAATGAGACAAAAAATGTAGAAGGGTTACTTTTTTGGTGTCCAAATTTAGCCCCCACTTTAGTGAGAGGATGAATTTGCTTCAAACTCACACTAAAGTAGACACTCATGAAGGGTCCAATCGTACCAATGCAGATGGTCTAGGATAACAAAGATCAAGGAAGTGGTCAAGCCCCTAGGATCTAAGATCCTATGTCAAACTGACATGAGTGAAAAAGGACATGCATAAGGTGTAATATTTGTAACAAATCAAGATACACGATCATGCAATGGAAATAACTAGAAGGAAGAGAAGTAAAAATGAGTAGAAATAAAAAGGTGGATCAAAATTTCACCATTTTTCCAACACGATGTGGATAAGATCTAGGTTGTTTGTCCCAAAAATGCATACTCACTCTGAGGTAATGAAATTCTTGGTTTTTTCTGCCGGGTGAGAATTCCTAAGAGGGTGAGACACATACACTCGTGGTTGTTATGCACTCACACACATGCAAGTGGATATGGGGGAGTTCATGCCTCAGATTGGGCTTCTCGCTTAACCATACCAAAGTTATACCTTCTAATAGATTTAATAAGGCACCACACAAAAATGATCTTTGACCTCCATGATGCAAGCAAAACTTTGTATGTTTGAGATTCATAGACATTTTAAATGAAAAATGGTGAAAGGAATTTTCAAAGGGATTTTTCATAGTTCATGCAAGTTCTCATCTTAGAGAACATCATGCCTAATGTTTCCAAGAGAGGATAAGTGAAAATTGTATCATCTTGTTTCCAAGAGAGGATAAGTGCAAGGTCTCATCCTGGGAAATATTGTACCTAATGTTTCCAAGAGAGGAAATTGCAAGAACAAATAAAATCACACAATGAAATATAAGTGTCTATGTATGCCCCCACTTTAAAGTAGTTGATAACACCATTACTATGAGAAATTACTTTAAAGTGGAAGAAGAAAACATGAGAGCTTACTCAGAAATCCCTATGCCAAGTCATATGTTTCCTATAAGCTACATCATGAAAAAGGTAGTATGTCATGTGTGAGCCAACTTAAGGCATGTCATCCACATCCCAAGCTTTCTCTTATATGTTCAAGAAAGGATGATGACTAGACAAAAGAGGAAACAAAAATTGACATATGAGGACAAGGTTACCTGACCAGTTACCCCCACTTAGTGAAGGACAAGGGTGAGCCAAAATGACTGATATGATGCATGGTAGAGTGAAAATCAATATCAATTAGAGGAATTAGGTGCCCCCACACAAGGTAGAACACCAAACTCCTTAAGATGTTGGATTTTACTACTCAAAGCCTTACATTCATTTGTAGAATGACCATGAACTCTATGATAGGTTCAAAATGAAGTCTTGTAATAGAATTTATTTTGATTTATTGGAGGGAGGGATATCAAGTGATCTTGGAGTCTCGACAAGATACCTTCTTGATCAATGGTAGAAGAGGTTCCTTTGTTTTGTGACAAAGATTTCTCTTGTTTAGTAAAAGATGTCATATCTATGTAAGACTCTTTAGATTGCAATATTTTTATCTCTCCTTTATATAAGGGTGTAAAATCTAAGGAATTCAAATCATTAGTGTTTTGCAAGATGACATTGACGTTAAGAAATATTTCTTTTTTTGTTTCATGTTTTTCAAAGGATCACTTCTTAGACCACTAGTATCTATCAATTCATGATGGAGTATTATTAAAGTCATCTTAGAAGGATGGTTTTTGATGGTGTTAATGTTAAGTGAAGGATTCTTTATTTCTATGAGAGGATAATAACCAAGACCATGAGTTTTTTCTTGCATGTTAATATCGATGGGGACATGGATACCTTATTCTCTAGCACCACATCCTTTTCCACTCTAACCAAGTTGTTTCATAAGTTCATAACCTTTTCCATAAATATTTTTCATTGCTTTTGGATTGGGTGGCTGTTGTTGTGTTTTTCAAATTTTATTGTGTAATATGTTGTATTCTGTTCTAAAGTGGCTAAGGTGAATGCGTTTGAAGGTTCGTCTGAATTTTATGTTGACATTACTACTTTTTCCTTTCCATGTGCAGAGTATTTTGTTGTGATCTTGTATTCTCCCATGAATATTGATGTGAAATCTAAGGAACCCCAATCATCATCTAATAGCTTCATGACTTCCTCAATGTGTTGGTGGAATTTGTATTTTTGTTGCACAAGTTCCACTTGTGTGGTTGGGGTTAACATGTCCAAGGGGTTCTCATTGTTTTGCTCAATTTGCAAGACACTGTAAGGCTCATGATCATTTTCAAGTGTGTAGACTGTATTGTTGTAGACATATTTCATTTTACGATGAAGAGTTGAAGGCACTACATGCATCACATGAATCCATGGTCTTCCTAAAAGAAGATTATATGAAAGATCATGGAGCATAACATGGATCGGTGTTTGTAATGTGTCCTTTCCAACTACAATAAGTAAAGTAATCACACCCAATGGTTTTCCTACATCGTCAAATCCCATGATAGATAAATATTTGAGCTTTCTTGACTTATCGACACAAAACCTATCCAAAAGCTTTATGCTACACAAATTAAGGGTGGATCCATTGTCAACAAGGGTTCAATTTATCCCTATTATTTTGTATTGAGCTATGATCATGAAAGCATCATTTTGTTTTTGCACTTGCAAAGGGGGGAGTTCACTTTAGTGGAAAACAATGTTAGCATTTATTCCCTGAATCATAGTTGATGTCATTTGGTTGCACATTAGAAGGGATAGGAACTTGTTGCAAGGCATTTTGAATCATGTTATGATAGTGAGGGGATTCTTCAATAAGATCCCACAATGATATCTTAGTAGGAGTATTCTTAAGTTGTTCAAAAAGATAATACTCCTCACTATGCGAAGGAAAATGAGGAGGATTGGGTAAGTTGGGATTAGGAAAAGGTGGGGGTGTTGGGGTTTGTTGACTTGGATGCAAATTGTTTCTAGTGTTATATGTATGAGAAATGATATTATGAATCAGTTGTTGAGACAAATTATTCTTAGGTGGGTAGAGGATAAGTTTAGGTTTGTAATAAGTTTGAGGTTTGTGTGATGGTGGGTAAAGAATTAGAGGATTATTAGGATTTCCTATGGGGTATGTAAGAGGTACATTAATCTAGATGGATCTAGAGGAAACTTGTGCATTCATAACCTCGACAGTCTTGGGTTGATGTATTTCTAATAAACGGAAATCTAGAATAACCTTTTTATCATTATCTAAGGAAGACACATTACTATTGTTGATATTTTCTAACACCATGATATTCTCCCTAGGAGGAGAGTTTTTAGGAGAACTAAAAATCAAATGTTCTTGACATTCATGGATTGGTTCTTCTAAAATGACTTCATCACAAGAAGGGGAATGATCAATGGTTGAATTATCTTGCTCAATAAGGGTTTCCTTAGGTGGAAGGGGATAACTAAGATTCTTATGACTCTCATTGGTTGTGTTTTCTAACATCAAAGCATCTTCCTTACAACTAGAGGAGTTACTAGGAGAAGAACAAGTATGATTATCATGATCATGTATGACTTAATTCTTTTGTTCCCTAATGTGTTCCAAAAGAGATTTGTTATAGACCTTAAATATTTGATCATCTAACACCAACATACCCTCATCATTTATAATCCCATCCTCCTCGAAATCACTCTCACAATTCAAAGGAGAATGGAAATTAGGTAAGGCGATGTTTAGCAATGTGTCTATGATTTCATTCTCTTGTACTAAAATATCTTCCCAAATGGGATGAGGAGAAGGAAAAAAAAGATCCTCATGATTCTCATCGATGATATCTTCTTTCACCAAGATACCTTTTTCATTAAAAGAAGAGGTATTGTGAGAAGAACAAATATGATTATCATCATTATCTATGTTTGTATGCTCTTCTATCACATCATCTACACAAAAAGGAGAGATAAGAGGTGGTGTAAGTTTAAGGCAGGTATTACCATTTTCACTCTCTTGCACTAAGAGACTCATAACTAGGGAATGCATTGAATGAATGACTAGCATGCTTATTA
Organism: Sequoia sempervirens; assembly: GCA_007258455.2. Lineage (NCBI taxonomy): Eukaryota > Viridiplantae > Streptophyta > Pinopsida > Cupressales > Cupressaceae > Sequoia > Sequoia sempervirens. The sequence continues at coordinate 558,386,425 of VDFB02000015.1, read as the reverse complement.
ACTAAATTTTTCTTTGCAAACTTAGAAAAGACCGAAAGTAACATTTTGGAACAATAATGTATGTAAACTGAAAATGCAATGTAAAGGCCTAGAATGAAATGCAACTTTTTAGATTTCACACAAGGTAATGTACTAATTATGTTATCCAATGATCGAAAACTGAAATGTTGTGAATGAAAAATTGAAATTAAGCATGCATGAAATGAGCCAAATTAAGCTAGATTTAGTGAAATGCATGTAATAGGAACTTAACCAAATGGTACAAATAGTTAATGGTAGCAAGAAAAAGTGGAGAAATAGTGTTTTCAGTGTCATGAATGGTAGTTTCAGGGGCATAAAGGGACTAAGTCAACCAAGGTGGTGAACAAGTCCTAATAGGGATTTTGTTCTGAATTTTCATATTTTTTTGGTTGATTTTTATATTTTTTGTGTTGTTTGATGCATACCTATGATGCAAATGAAATTTTTTAGAAATTTTCAATGATTTAAGATGCAAAAATGCAACCTATATGCACTTTCACTAATGCAAAATTTGAAACCCTAGAATGCAATTTAACTAATACAAAATGCAATGCAATGTTAATGCAAGCTAATTATAGGATGATGATGGACTCCAAATTAAAAAATAAGGTATTCTAAAGGTAGGTTCATCAAAATTTGGACTATGGAAATGGAGTACAGAAATTCCCTTATACAAACCTAGAAAGGGAATGAAGGAAGAGGAATCTAATTTCGCAAAGTTCACACTCAAGAATAAATCCTTGATATTCCAATGCAAAGTAGATTGAAATTTGTCAAAGGAGATTGTTCTTAAGGCTAGAAATTGATAAAGAAGATTAACTTTTGAAGCAAAACTAAGAAAATACAAAATATTTGAAAACACAATGTAGTATGCAAAACGACCTAGAAAGATGAATAGAAATGCAAATAATACAAAATAGGAAAGTAAAAATGAAAGTGTTCACCTGGAGATGTGTTGAATACTTGAATATAGACTAGAAATGTTGTTGATCTTGAAGTTTTGACCTATTGGGACTCATATGCCATTCTAGCAACTTAGTCATAGATCTAGAAAACTGTGGCGGGGCCAATTTCAGTCAAATGGGTATCTGAATCTATAGAAATCTCTGAAAAACATGTACATTGGGACTCATACACCACTAATGGTGTATGATTCCACTAAATGGCTTTTTTGAAAGTTTGAAAGTGGAGTCAGAAGCTATCAGTCTACTCTTTTTGTTTCTCAAGGTGTCAGCCTTCAAAATTCTAATTTCCAAGACTGTATGTGACTTTTTGTGGATATCTTGACCTATCCAATAATGTCAAATTTTTTGCAGCCTATTCTTCAATCATCTCTGAGCCTCCATATCTACAAACATACAAAGAAAGAAAAAGAAATGTTAGATGTTAGGGAATAGGGGTTTTCCTTGGTCAAAACCCTTTTAGGTAATTAAACCAAATGAAGGAATAAGATTAAGTATGAACATGAAATTAATGAATTAGAAACTTGTGATGATGATATATCTTCAATTTCTGCAACAATGGATGAAGAATTTTCCCTTGAATTCCTTAGAAAGCTTTCTTCATGACTTAGAATGCTAAAACACTAACTTGCTTGACTTGAGATGTATAATGAATGATGAATGAATTATGAATTAGGGTTTAAAATATTTTTTATGTACAAAATCCACCTAAAATTCTCATTAATTTGATCCCCAAGGCTAACATGGAGAAAAATTAAACTTAAAAATGAATTTTTCCCACTCAAACCTCAAAAATAGCCCAAATGGGACTAATTCTCCACTCTAGGTGACTTAGTCCCACCTAGATAGAACTCATTCACCAAAGGTGGTGAATGGGTCCCACAGGGGCTCTTTTGCCAACTGGGACGTCGGGGAGTGAAGAAATCAAGTTTATATGATGATTTAGTCAGGGTTTTGATCAAAATAAGCCTTGGGATGCACAATACGGGGTCATAGGGGTCTATTAATGATGATGTAAAGGATAATTAGGGCTAGGGACACAAATTTCAATGTGAATGTGTGATTAAATACACTTTACAACCTTAAAATGAGGTCCACATAGCCTAGAGAGGCACAACATCCAATGTGAATGTGTAAAACACATTACAACACTAGATTAAAACCAAGTTCAGTTTACAAGTCTTCTAGATTAATGTGAGAATATATTTTAAAATATTGAATTAGGGGAAAAATAGGTCCATTAGACTTAAATTCTTAATAAAAGTCTAGAAAAGTGTGAAATTCATTTACAACACTTTACAACACCTTTACAAGACATGTATTTTATTCAATTTACAAGGGCCCAAGACCTAATACAACATTACCTTATGGAAATATTAAGCCAAAATCACAAGGAGCACCCAAACGAGACACAAAAAGTAGAAGGGTTACTTTTTTAGTGTCCACAGCTTGTAACCTAATCTTCAATGATCTTTCAAGCTCCCAGAAACCTAGATCTGCAATCGCACATAAAGAGTATAAAACTTGTTGATTGTTAGTGAATAGGGATTTTCCTTGGTCAAACCCATTTTAGGTAATTAAACAAAATTATGAAAAAATGAAAAAAGGACATAAGAAATGAAACATAGGATATGAAAAATGAACAATGATACCTTGAATGATTTCTTGTAAATGATATCTTATAAATATGCAACTCAACATGAAATGGCCATGAAGGATGTAGATCTTGATCTTGACAATAGGTGTAGAACAATACTTGATCTTGGATATTCAATGCTACATCACAATAATAATTCATAGCATGCTTAATGCTTGATATGCTTGACATGATGATGGATCTTGAATTTTTGCAACAATTGATGGAAAATTCTACCCTTGAATGCCTTAGAATTGATCTTGAATGGTCTCTAGATGATCTTATGAAGTCTTATAATTCTTAGCTCTTCAGTGCGTCACTTGATATCATGTAGGATTGTATGAAATGATGATTTGAAAGCTTTATTATATAGGAAATGCACTCAAATGATAATTTATTTGATCGCAAAGGCCAACATGGAAGAAATTTGAACTCAAAACCCAATTTTTCCTACTCAAACCTTGAAAATAAGCCAAATGGGACTCATTTTCCCAAAGTGGCGAATGGGTCCCACAAGGGCTATTTTGCTTCCTAAATTGTTGGGGAGTGTGTAAAACAAGTTTATTTGTTGATCTTGTCAAGTTTTTGATTAAAAAATTCCTTGGGATGCACAATATAGGGTCATAGGGGCCTATTAAAAGGTCATAAATTCAAAAGAGCCCAAAATTCAATGTGAAAGTGTAAAAAATTACATTTTACAACATTAAATTAAGGTAACATTGAGTCTATTTAGGTCAAGAGGGCCCTAAATCCCATGCGAATGTGTAAAACACATTACAACACTAGATTAGGTCCACTTAATTTACAAGCCTCCTAAATTTAATGTGAAGGTGTAAATAAATACACTTTACAACACTATGTTGAGGTAGAGTTAAGTTCATTTAGCTTAAATAGGCCCTAGACCTAATGTGGATGTGAGAAACACATCACAACACTAGATCAAGGTGACATTAAGTTCAATTTATCATTAATTTTTCCTAAATTAGGTGAAATTGTACCATTTCCAAGGTGGAATCTTTTCCATCATTACAAAACCAATGTCAATCAGAGTTCACTTTATCTTAAATGTAGTAATCTTAGCTATTATCATGAAAGCATCATTTTATTTTCCCACTTCCGAAGGAGGGATCTCACTTTGGTGGAAAACAACGTTAGCATTCATTCCTTGAATTACGACTGCTATATCATTTGGATTTGCACTAAGGGGGACCAAAACTTTCTACAATGCATTTTGAAGCATATTATGGTAACTAGGCGACCCTTGAATAAGGTCCCATAATGATATATTAGGAGGAGTATTCTTAAGTTTTTCAACAAGATCATACTCCTTTATGTGAGGGAAAATGAGGAGCACTAGGAAAGATAGGTTGAGGAAATGGTAATTAAATGAGAGTGGTTTGTTGTTACCTATTGTTCCTTGTATTATATGTGTGAGAAACAATATTGTAACTTATTTTTTTGCAAAACATTATCATTATGTCATTCTAAGATAAGCACAGGATTATTTTGAACTTTTTGTTGTTGTGACGATGGGTAAAGGATAAGAAATGGCTCAAGAGATTGCTTCAAGGGATATCTAATGTGTATAACCTCGAAAGACTCATCCTTACTATGATGATATTTTAGCACATTAGAGTTTAAGGTTAACTTATCATTTTCATCAAATGAAGTCACATTACTAATATTTGAAAGAGATGCATTAATTCTATCATTCTCTTGTACCATGATATCTACCCTAGTAGGAGAGTCTTTAGGAGGATCAAACAAGGAGTTGATCACATTCCATGATTGGGTTTTGTAAGGTAACTTCACTACAAGTAGGGGAGGCATCAATAGAAGAATAATTATGATTGATTGGATTGTTTTCTTCAATTAGATGTTTCCAAGTGGGAGAAGCATTTGGAGAGGGAGAAACAAGAATCTCATGACTCTCAATGAGTGCATCTTCTAACAAAAAATTGTCTTCTTCACAAATAGGAGAGATATTAAGAGAAGAACAAATGTGATTGTCATGTTTATTTGTGATTTCATCCTTTTTCACTAAAAAATTCTCATAAGAAAGAGATGAATGGATAGTAGGTAAGTTGATGTTTAGGAACATGTCTATGATCTCATTCTCTTGTGCCATAATATCTTCCAATGTAGGAGACTTCATAGAATATGAGCTTTCAACATTGTCATGATTCTTAATGAGTGTATCTTCTAACACCAAAATACCTTCATCACAAATAGGAAAGGTATTGGGAGAAGATAAAATGTGATTATCATGATTTTATATTCTTTCATATTCTTCTATCACATCATTCCCAGAAATAGGAGAGATATGAGGGTGTGTGGAATTAAGGAATGTGTCAATATTTTCACTCTCTTAAAGTAAGAGACTCTCATAACTAGGAAATTTATTGGATGAATGAATAACATGTGTACTAACGTAATTTTCATTTGTAAACTTAGAAAATAAAGATACTAATTTTTTTGAAAGGTAATCTATCCAACTTATGCAATGCTTGGAGATGCAAACACTTATCTAATAGATCAAATGACTTTCACTACTGAAATAAGCTTTTCAATGAACACGAGGTAAATTATATGCTTTAATTCCAATTCAAATATTCAAAAAAGAACTTAAAATGAAATCAAATTAAGCTAAATCTAATGAATGAAACATGATCTAATCATATTGAAATAGAGATCTGATAATAGCAAATAGAAGCACAAAAATGAAGTTTTTAATGCTATAAAATTTATATTCTGGATTGATTTGGGACTAAATCACCTAGATGGGTTCAAAAGAGTCCCAAATAGGGTTTTTGGAAGGTTAAGATGGTGAAAAGTAGTCAACACAAAATACCCAAAAATATGGAAAAACCACTTTTACAAGGACTAAACTGACCAGGTGGGAAAATGAGTCCCAAATTAGGGTTTTTGAACCAAATTTAGCAAATTCTAAGTTTTATTTAGGGTGCCTAGGTTGTATGATTACTTGACTATTTGCAATTACATATTTCTAGTGAAATTGAAGGGTGCAAGATGCAAAAATGTAACCTATATGCACTTTTTCACTAATTCAAGATTTAGAAGCCCTACATGCAATTCAACCAACACAAATATAATGAAAAGTTAATGCAATTTAGATCTAGTACTACAATGTTCTCCAAATCATAAATAAAGGGTCCATAGGTCGAGTTCACCAAAATGAACTTAAGGAAATAGGGTGTCCACCTTTTGGCAGATGGAAGAACTTTTGGACCTATTTTACTCTCAATTCATTATGAAACTAAGATCCCTAAACCAAGTGACTCAATTGAGGGAAGGACACAAGGGATTTTCCTTAGGTGTGATTAGATGAGGTTCACTATTAAAATGATGTTTCAAATTAGAAATGCAAACACTCATACATTAAACCTTAGAAACTTAAAAGCATGAAATTAGACTGATAAATAGAGAAAAAAAGTACCTAGAGGAGTCATGAGGATGTCTAATCAAGGTATGAAAACACTAAAAAATTGTTATTTTTGAAGTGCACTGAGGCTGATACGCCAGATTGGGTAATTTAGTCCTAATCTAGAGTTTCTAGGTAGAATCTAGAATCTCGTGGTGACTGTGCAGGATCTATAGAAATCTAGAAAAATGGTTATTGTAGGACACATATGCCCAGATAGTTGCAAAATGTCTTAAAAATGGTGAAAAATTGCTAGGAGAAATTTTTTGAATTGAAAATTTGTGGGCCTCCGAAGATGGATGAAATAAGCACTTTACAAATGATTTCATGTAAATAAGTTGGATATCTTTCTCCAGATTTGAATTTTCATGAGTCTTCACAACTTATCATGATAATTTTGACAACTTTTGCAAATTTTCCTTCAAATGATCTTCAGGCTCCAATTCACCCAGATCTGCAAACACACACCAAGAGAGATAAATTTTGTTGTGTTAGGGAACAATAGTTTTCCTTGGTCAAACCCTATTTTGGTAATAAATTTACTTGAAATGAAATGAAATAGCATGAAGGAGTGATGAATGAACAAATTCATGTAATAACTCACCAAACCTTGTTGAAACCTTGGATTGCAAATATGGAAACTAGAATGAAGTGGCCTTAATGAGTGTAGATCTAGATCATGAAAATTGAATAGGCTAATGGCTTTGGATGATTGAACTTGATCACCAATGCTACATCATCACATTATCTAAAAAACATACATGACACACTAAATCTTTGACATGATGAAATGGAATCTTGATTGCTGCAACAAATGATGAATTTTTTTTCTCTTGAATGCATTCTTGGATTCTCTTGAATACTTTGTAATTCTCTTGTGAAATATTAGGATGCTTGACTCAAAATTGCTAGGTTGCTAGATTTCTTGTTACGATAAATTGTGTGAAATAACCTTGTATTTATACTTTTTTATTCCAAATTTCTTGAAATTACAACACTACAAGCCAACATTAGATCTAGGATAGTAAAATCTCACCAAGAATTTACTATAAAATAGGTCTAGGTTAAAGAAAGACTCATATGCCAAGTTGGGTGTAGGATTCCTAGTGGCTTCAACCCGAGACACAAACTTTGAGAATTATCTTGTTCAATGTAACATTTAAAATCAGGTTTGGAGACCTAGGTGGGACCTATATGCCCATAGGGGCGTATGAGTCCCAAATCCCTAGATCTTGAACACATAACCACAAACATTAAATTATGATTTTTCATTTGTTAAATGTTGAGACTATCCTTAGAAAAATACAATTTATTAGGCTTGTGGATGCAAAATAGGACCAATTAAAGTTAAAGAATCCAAATTTTAATGAAAAGGGCCCAAAACATGATGTGAATATGTAGGACATATAACACCAAATTAAGGAATTACTTAGCTCATTTTGTCAATTATTCCTGAATTAAGTGAGGAAAAGGGATATTACCAATATATATATATAATTACCTTTATCAACAAACCCTTGCACCAAATTTCTCCAATAATAAAATAAACTAATTCATTCAACATCCATCTTGCTTCCTCATCCTCAATGATACACAATATTGAATTAACTTTGATAATACTCTCCTTAGGTCTCTTAACTTAGAATATGCACAAACTACCCTATAGGAGGTACATGATGATATTTTAGGATCACACTCTAGTGGTCCAAATATATCAAATAAGTTAATGATAACTAGATACTACTGGCTAAGAATAAACAAGATTCTCATAAGTTTACATGCCAATGTAATTGATATCACTTAGAACTACACCCTAGTTGAGTATCCACTCAACCATCCTATGTAACATAGAAACATCCTCAAGCTATGGGTGGCTTATAACAAGGATGAATCTCCAAAGCAAGCTAGTTCCCTTGGTAAACCTCCTAAAACTACCTAATTGAAAAGGAAAAGGGATAGAAGGATTTTATCAAAACTAAAAAATTAATTCCAAGGAGGTGATGCACAAAAATATTTATGTTTAACTACTTTAAACATATGAAAATATGACGCATGAAGATTTTGACTTGTTCACAACTCAAATAAAAACATGAAGCACATAAATATTTCATATGAAGGTGCTAGTTTCAACTTATTGTATGAAGGAAAAATAGGTTTCACAACTACAATATGCTGAAATGGACACACAACATATAACCTGCACTTAAACATGTATCCTTTTCCAAAATATTACTTGAAAAGGGAAAAAAAGGACTGAAATTCAAATCACAACTAATCATGTGCTAATTCATGTGCAAAATGAGATAAAAACAAAGTGATTTTAGGAACTGTTTCCATTATTCATTGAATGAAAATGATTGTTTTACAATACATTTTAGAATTGAGTTACGGGGTTAATATTTTCTACCATGAGCATGAAAAGAAAGAAAGAAATAGTTAAAGAAAAAGAAAGGCCTAAGAGCTACCTTATAAATAAATTCAACTTCTAAATCCACCCTTAATTCATATTTGGAAATGAAAATCAAACATCAGCTTGATTGAAGCTAATTGCTAGCCCTTGACTATTGCAAACACCACAAAATGATGAATATTGACTGGAAACTTTCCTTGTTGCAATCTGATTTTTGATCCTACAAAAATCACTACTAAAACCCCTCAAAATTAGTAAACTTTAAGCAATGTATCTGATTTAGAAAGGTTTCATTAACAAGGAAAATTAATCCTGATATCAAACTTCTACAAATTTCCCTCAAATCAAGTAATTATACTCTTGAGTATGTCTTAATCTGAAACTTTTCATTTGATCACCATTTCCTTATGACTATAAAGTAATTAGTGTGAATAGGTATCATATTGCTTGCCTTGAGTGTTAGACTGCTCAAGTAGCAAAGTTGTGATTTCACCATGATATAAATTCAATTAGTAGGCATTGTCCTTTTGGTTCCCCACTAATAACTATCACAACAATAGAATCACTACATCTTTGCATAACTTCAAAATATGATTTCACAACCAAGGCATAAAACATGAGCACAAGTGGAGTTCAAATCAAAGAAAAACTAATACTAATCACTTCTCATCTAGCAAACCATTTGATATCTTTGGATGTATTGATCACTTTGACAAAAAAAAGCACATGATGCCTTTTTTTTTGCTAATTCACCTGTAATACCCTCTAGATCTGCAAGGTTTATTTCTTAAAACCCTCCACTATTACCATATGCCACTAGCTTCCATTCAACTATCAGGTTTGGATAGTCTAGTGTCTAGAAAGGTCGCTACATCTTAATTTCACATTCATTATGTCCTTCACCATAATAATGCTACCTTAATGCATAAACATCATGATTTGAGCTATTCCATTAGCCTCCACTCTTCCATCAAGCATTTGAAAGTGAAAACCCAAAAAAGGTTACTCCCTTTTACAATGCACATGAAAAAGATGAAGTCTGTATACAATGAAAGGTAACTTCCATTACGCTTGAAGGATTTTGACAAAACTCCACAAAAAGCCTTTCTTCAAGGAATTTTTCATAGGTTTTCTATCAAACATATACATCTCTAACCCTTTTGTGCCTTATACACAATGGATAATCTATTGATTAACAACTCTAAATATTGCATGGGGCTATCCATTTACAAAATAGTCATGTATACATGATAATGATTGCCACATACCTAGGTCTTCCACTATCATACTTGTGACACTCATAAGGAATTCTGTTTAAACAATTCCATATCCTTTACCCTGCTATGTTGCTCCTTTAAAAACACTGTCCAAACATGCAACACAATCTTGAATCTTGCATTGCCACCATTATCATACTAGTGATTACCTTGTCTTCCTTTGATCTCCTTGAGATTGCTTCATACTCTACTTATTGAATTATTTTTCTTGATGAAACTATGGACATATTATGCCTATCCATTGTCATTTTGACATACTTGTTGATTATCATACAAACACAACTTGAAAAGGAACCAATCACCCTATCCTTTACCCCTAAACTGCGCTATCCTTATCTCATACTCTTAATATTAATGATTGAAAGGAAAAAGAAACATAGATAAATTAACCTATGCTTAGGATGCATACACCACAAAAGCTTAAAATATGGTTTAGAAATGTTCATTCCAATCATCCATTAGATATTTGAAACTCACTCCTCTACCTTTAGAATGCTATCCTTTCCCATATTCATGTTCATGAAAACACCAAGATCATGACTACCACTAAAGCTCACTATAATATGTCAACTCATCATTATGCAACTCTGCTCCTTTGTACATTCCCTACCCATCAAGCTTTGATAGTGTTGGTCTTAAAAATTCACTTCCTCCTTGACGCACAAGCATTATGATAGTGGGACAGTCACCAAACTATCATCAACACATCAACAATGTAGTGTTTAAACAAGGTTGCTACCTCTAAATAAGAATAGAGGCTATGGTGTTCCTGTTTAGTGTAAGATCAATTACCCTAATTATGCATTTAGAGTCCTCTCAACTCTTCTTGCTCTTTTAAAACCATGGTGTTTAATCCTAACATCCATATTTCAAATAAAGGAATGGAAAAATAAGGGTGTTTTATGCATGAGTATGCATGGAACTCAATGTAAAAATGAACTCTAACTCGACCACTCAAACAAAGCTGAAAAACTCTCAATCATGCAAACTAGCTAAAGGGAAAAATAGTAACCTGCTTGTACATTTCCTCAAGAAACATGACACGCTTACATTATTCATCAAGGAAATGTACTGGTGGCCTTTTTCAATAACTCCTACTGTATAGTATACACTATTGACTATGATTATGATCAAGATCTCCCATTAAAGGTCTGCACCATATATAATTGATATTGTGACATGCTCAATATGTAGGGTTTGATGGTCTCAAAAACCTAAAGGTTGGCACCTTACTTATTTAAACATCCTCCCTTTGATTAAAAGCTCAAATCAATCTCATTGAGGTTTCCTACTATCCTTCCATATGAGAGTTTGACAGAAACCCTCTTGAGTATTCTTTAAGCATTACCAAAGTCACCTTTCATCGTATCTTTGCATTCTTCAATGGATTCTTCATGGAGTGACTACCCTATTGAGTCTTTTTAACCCACATGGGGTCATTCAAACTCATCATGATAGTGACTTGCAATGTCACAATATTTAAAGGACTATCCCCAACCTTTACTGATTCTTGCTTATTTTTAACTATCAAGAATGTATCCTTCTTTATACTAAATTGCTTTATTTCCTTCTCCATGACTATGATTCCATTGTATCAAGACCACATAAATCTCCACTATGGAAAATTATCGGGTGACCTCATTAGGCTTCAAATTAGACAAGAGAACAAGCACAAACTCAACAACATATAACAACTTGAGACTTCTCTCATAATTCTTCAAATTTCTCATTACACTTGACTAAATGCTACTGAATCCTATTATAGCTAGCACAAATATATTACCCTTGATACAAAACAACTCTTTTTGTTGCATATTTGAAACCCTAGGTTGCAAATTTTAGTGATTTAAACTCACTATCCAATGATTACATTTGCCAGGGCTGTAAAACCTAAAACTCTCCTGATCTCTTCTACTATATTTTCTTATTAGATAGACAATCAAAATGAAACTTCAACATAAATATGAATTCTTAAAAACATGTACAAACCCTAACCATGCATGGTATAGGAGAAACTCTCTCATGAAAGAAAAATCATGTGAAAAGGGAATGAAAAGTTTCATATTTGAAACTCTTCTTTTTTGCAAAGCCATAACTTCAAGAACTTTGGTTTTCCTTCCTTTTACTTCAAAAAATAAAGGAAACATCTGCATGGAAAGAAATTCATGTAGATTCTCCCTCCAAAACTCAAATCAAAGTTGGAAACCTTATCATTTTTCCATTTGCATATGAATTCCATGAAAAAGAGACTCTAAAAGGATTTAAATACCTTTTCAATTTCATGTCATAAAATATAAGCCCTTAGACTTAAATGTTTGACCCTTAATATTATCATTTTCACTATGATAATATTTACAAAGAGATATTCCATGGAATATAATTTAAAAACTTGGCAATAAGAAAGCTTTGTTAACTCTTTTCCCCTTAGATAAAATTTTTCAAGTGGAAGCCTTGAAAAACCTAGGAGAGGACCTATTAACCCTTTAATGCAATATTTTAACCTAGGAGGTAAAAATAGGTAACTGTAATAAATGTTAGCAACACAGAGATCTTATACATCCACCAACCTAGGAGCTTAAGAAATTTACTACATCTGGCCCTTCTCTCAATGAGGAATCGATCTCATAGGGAAAATCCATCCTCCATCATCTAATAGACACAATTTCATAATCATCACCATATAATATTTTATCACATATATTGAAGCCATTCCTCTAACTAACATCATCAATAAACAAATTGCTAAGTTTATCCTCAATTACATCATTTTTCAATATGGTATTCCATCGACCATTGTCACTAATAATGGTGGAGCATTCAAGAATCAATATGTTTGTTAGCTTTACACTAAACTTCACATCCAACACCACTTTTTGACCCCATATTATCCACAAAGTAATATTCAAGTGGGGGAATGAAATAAAAAAATAATCAACATACTTAAGAATATCATTGATGATGTTAGCCATGACTGGCACATCCAACTCAACCTTGCATTATGGGCTTATTGAACTAGCATTCACACATCCACAATTGTAACCCCATATTCCCTAGTATTTGGAATCGAAGAAATTTTACCTATCGAGGTCGAGCTCCCATCACTCTAAGTTTTTTTTCAAAATGTGATTATTGATAAAGAATATAGAGTTACATTACTACATGACTTTCAACTTTTAGATGAATGCCATCTCAATGCACTTAATCACCTACAATTCTATTAGGATCGTCTCCATCATAGTTACAAGAAAAATATGATTTCATAGTAGTTAGAGATAGGAGACTTGATACTTGAAGAAAATGAGAAATACCATCAAGAAGGTGAGAAGAACGAAAAAATTGAGCCTAACTTTTTAGGAACCTTTTTTTTTTATCATAATATACTATGGATCAAGAGCTTAACAGTTCAAAACACCTAAATTAGAAGTATTAGATGAACCTATCAATAGTGTCACCTGAAGAAATTATATGCTTGATCGGTAGATTATCTTAAGTGAAAAAAAAAAAATTAGTAAAGAGAAATAATGTCCCCTATGGTGAAAACCACTTTGGTGACACCTTGGTTAAGTACAATGGTGAAAATGTGTTTACAGGCATCATGTGTAGAAACAACATTTTACCATCTATTAATGATTTCATCCAATCCATGTATAAAAAAATCATTTTCATATTCTTATCATCCCTGACATGGCTTGATACTAGTCCATAGTAAGACCATTCATCCTAAATTAGAGCACCATCCAAACATCCAAAAAATAAAAAATATTTAAAATATCTTAAAAACCCAAAAAATATTCAAGTATTTCTAAAAATTTAGAAAAATAAAATATCACCTACCATATCCATAATAAATTTGCATTTTCCTACACAATATTTTAGAAAACACAAACTATGCAACATCCTAACACATGGAGAGTTCATGAAACAATAAGGAATTGGAGACTCTAGCTAAACTATCTATAAACCTACTCATAAATTGCCAAATCCACCTTAAATATCTTATCAAACAAATCATGTCCTAATGGACACATCTTTCCTATAATGGACATTATTCACTATTAAGCAAAAAATTTCTAATAAGAAGATCAAATTACTACTAATCTATTTGTTCTTTGAGTCTTTTATTCCTTGATTTACCTTCTTGTCATATTCCAATTGACATCATGCATTTGATTAGGTCATATTCATCCATTCATCAACTAAATCAAGTTTATTTGGTCAATCTCCTAAAGTCATCAATTTAAATTAAATAAATCAACTTGATACTAACATCACCCTCCTTGATTAAATAAATCAAACCTTTATTTAATAAAGTCTGAAATCACCTTCTATCCCTTTTTGATTTAAATAAATCAAAGAAATCAAGTCAAATGGGTCAAACCATCTAATCATCATCTAAGTTAAGCTAATCCTGATTAAACTAATCTAACCACCCATCACATCCTCTATCTTTTCCCACTTGCACCAATAAATCAATATATTAATTTATTAAAATCATCATTTTCTCTCAACAAAGCATCTTTTTGAGAATATTCCTCAAGTTTGAATATGAAGACAAGTTGACTTGTCCCTTCCAACATGGCAATAACTTCTCTCTTAGATGTCCCCCATTCAACATTTAATTCTCAATTTCAAATTTGAATCTCCCCCTCTTTGGCACATTGGCTAAAACTTGCACATTCCTCAACCTATCACAATGTGACAAGTGGCTTCATCTCATTGGCCAAATCATTATCCCACAATGCTCTATTTTGAACTCTCCTAGCATTTGAAATTTTATAAATAGAGGGCTTATTCTTCATCAATGGATCTCCACAATCTTATGCAAAGTCACTCTCTTCAATTGAGAACTAATTTTGTCCACCTCATATCATCTTCAAAGCAGTTTTATCATTCAGCTTATCTAAAGGGGTTGGGAAAGGGCTATTTTCCACATCAAAATAGCACCAATCCCCCTATAAGATGTTGGTTTGGTCATTTGAATAATATTTCATTGGTTTAGTTTGCTTTCATGCTTTGTTTCTATTATTCTTGTGTTGAAATGAATTTTATAGGGAATATGAGGTTTGTTGGTTTTGAACTGACTAACAATTAGTTGTGGTTTATGTTTGATGAAAATGTAGATTGAGGGTTCACATTTTGGCACCCACCATGGGGTAGGAATAAGTCTTTATTTCTATCTTTGATCATGAACTTTTTTTACAGCGTACCTTCTTTGAATTCAATCGCTGACATTATTTACTACAAAGTGGTTAAATTATTTCAATCTTCACTTCTAGAATCCTCACTGGTTTTCAATCAATACTTGTTGTAGAAAGAAGGCCTTTTCTTTTTACACTCTATGAAAGCAACTTTATTCTTTGTGCTTTGGGTCAGTCCCGTTAGAATGTATTTTGCATCTGAAAAGTCATTAGGATTTTTATACCTGTAGATGGCTTTAAAGAGAACCCAATGAAAATTAAATTTCATTGTCTTATTGAGCAAATAAGGGCTAATCAGTGATTTGATTTGAAGCTCGACCAAGTGCAGGTAATACATTGTCTTTGATAATACATTTCCCCTCGTAACATTACATTCCTCCGCAACATTACTTCAATGATTAATATTCATGTTGATTTTGCACTTGTTAAGATCAATCATTACAGCTTGGACTTTATACTAACGTGGTTTATTTTATTTTATCTTTTTTCTTTCATCACAACTACATACTATTTCAAATCTGCGAATGTCATTTTAGTCTGCATCTAATTTTTGTTCTTATCACTAACTTTAGCTCTTCAACTTGTTAAAGGTTGTAAACACTCCAAGATTTTACTACCGATCTATCTGAATAAATAAAAATGATAAATGGTCAACATTCAAAGCTAGGCTATGGGTCCAATAGGAAGAAAAACTCCATATCCTGCAAATCAAGGTTTGTTATTTTGTGGGAAGAAATATGCGGTACAAGATTCAATAATGTTCACTAAAGGAGCTCAAAAAATGGATTAACATGAGGCGTAGATTCATTCCCGAGTGCAAGAGCAGTACAAAGCAAGCATTAAAAGGGCTCTCAACTTTCTGTGTTGGACATTAATTTCAATTTAGTCTATAAATGAGAGGATATATGCACCAAAGCCTTATTTAATCCCCACCATTCTTTTTATTTTCCATAAGAAAGATAAAGGTGCCTAACAATCATTTGTTTGATGTATGAGTGAATTCCTTGTTGTGGCAGAAAATCTTGACTGGAGAATGGTCAGTTGCTCTGGTGCAGTACTGCAGTTGATAGCCCTAACAACATCTTTCTTGAGTGATGGCTTTAATGAAGGCTCAAAAACACAGTTTCAAACTTACGTAGAGTGTGATCAATAGAAGCGACTTTAAGCTACCGTTCATATTAGACTTCTTCATCGATTTCATAATCACATTTTGGTGAATCAAACTAGCGCTTTCATCTTTTGTTCGCTCCATTTTGATCTGCTCTTTCATTCCCACTACTAAAATGAAGAAGCAACGCACACAGTACTATCTTCTCCATCACTGTTCCCAAGTACCTCAAGCGCATCAAGGTAAAATCATGCTAAAATGATACATTTCCAATGTCTCAAGGTTTGGACTATAATTTTCTTTTTGTATTGATGAAGTCTGTATGGTCTGATTTTTCCTTGTTTGAAAGTTGCAGATATAATATTTTGTTTTTTACTTGACATTCCAAGCGCATCAAGTGATGAGGTGAACATAATCGGTTGTGTCATTGTTTGAGTTTGTTATCTTTGGCAGTGACAACTAAATCATGAAAAGGTTTTGTATTCCAAGATTAGATTGCATACTTGCGTATGGGTAAAAAACTGGCAGGCATATATGATATTGTAGGCATAATTTAATGCTATACCTACAAAGTTTGAATGCAACAGGGAAACCTTTCGAGCATAAACTTTCTGCATGTAAGTTAATGCATAGTTATTATCCTCTATCTCCTATCCATGAATGTTGTCAAGTCATTTTAACGGAATGATAGCTTTCATGATTCATTGAAGAGATACTTGAAAAGTGACAGCTACCTTTCTCAAAAATTTGAGAAAAGACACAATCCATATTTATATCTATGTTAGAATATGGTGGCAAACAATGACATACTCTACAATAGAGAAATCATTTTTTTATCTCGAGATGCATAGCAAAGATTAGAAAATATTTGTTTCTGGCAGCAAATGTAGACTTTTCCTTTAATCTAATTAATATTTGAGCTATTGTCTTCTTGCTGGCAATAAATCTTTCAGTCTAAAGGTGCCTACTAGTAAAAAATAACAGAGGGGAAGTGTTCTACATTTTTCCCTTGTGTACATGGCTAAAGGAGGTTTGGGTTAATTAATTGAAGTATAGAGAAAAATCACTTGGTGACCCGCTGCTCGATACACCTTTAAGAAAGAAACTATTGAACAAAGATGTAACAACAACATGTCAACATCAAACGGAAAATGATGGGATGTGCACCATCAAGATTAAAGCAATCACATGTCGATAGGATTGTAATAGCTAGCAGGAGGATTATAGATCTTATTAAAATTCAATGCTAATATTTGCCTCTTCGGGTGCAGAATCACACAAATCTGAATTAATAATTGCCAGATCCACTTATTAAAGCTTCATTTACTAGTTCAAAATCATTGGTTTTTTTTTACAAACATTCAAGTTAATGCTTAAAATGAATTTAATTAAATAACTTGATCTTCACTTGATTTGTCTTTTTTATCTTGTAGGGATTTTCTTTTGCACAAGGGATTTGCAACATTGAAAGATAAGAAGCGATCTTGAACAAATCTTGGAGGCAAAGAGGATTGAAGCCTTAAAACTCAAAATCAAAAGCATTTTTGAATGCTTAGAGCCCCTATTTTACGCTTTAGTTTTTTGTTTTGAACCAACTTACTTTTTGGATTCTAAAAAGAACAACTCTTGAAAGCTCTCATTTATTTTTTTTGCGCCAAGGAATTTAAAATGAACTTTAGGAAAAACTTCCTAAAGTTGGTTTTCAGAGTTAACAATTGAACAAGGAAAGTTTTCACATTTCTTTTGATGCTTTAAAATGAATCAAAATCATTTCTTTGTAGATTTAAAATGAACAAGTGCAACTTTGTTTTCGTGATTGCTTACTTAAACTAACACCATCGAAAAGGATGTATGCGCTTCTCTTGCGCTTCACACGGATCTTGAGAATCAAAAGGCCTTTTTTGGTGACCTTAGGTTGAGATAAAGTAATCACCTCCACACTTCATTTTTTTGGTTTAAAATTGAACAAAACACTTTGCGAGTGTGAGTAAACCTATTGCATATGTTCTCCCTTTGTTTCTAAATGAAGGTTGATCGAACTATGAATATGTTTGCTAACTTTTTTCTATCTTAGAGGGCCTGCCTTGGGGAAAATGTACTCACCCAAGGGAATGACTCAACCGGTAACACTCTAAAGCCAAGAGTATTTCTAACTAGGATATACATGTGGGTATTGGAGTAAATGCCAGTATCACGTGGTTGGCTCCAACAAGATGGATTTGGAAAGGGACTCTTGCCGTATGGGTCAATCTCCATGAATGGAAAGTCTGAACTAAAACCCTTTGTCTTAGAATTGCCAAAATCCTTGATCTATTTGTTGGTGCAAGAATGGTCATTCTGAAGCCGCCCCACACTTTTATGGTCTTTGGTAGAAATGGAATGCATTCCATGAGAGTTTCATCGGTGTTGATGCTTGGCTACCCCATATAAGTTAGTGTCGTGGAGGGGAGCCAGTGGGGTCAAGAATTTAACCATTCGCTAAAGATAAGCGTAGCTAGACTTGTCCAAGTGGGGACTCAAAAAATATTGTCTTTCATATCCATAGGGTTGTGATTGTTCTTGAAATCAAAACACATTGCTTGATTGAAAACATTGGAAAACCAACATTCAACATGAGCATCAAATCTCAAACCCTTTAGGAGAAGAAAATATCCTTGAACGAATTCACGCGCTATTGCTTGCCCTTGGGATTTTATCCTTAGAGGCTTCTAAGATTGAGATTTCATCTCAATTTTCTCCTACTAAGGTCAACATTAGGAAACCTTTGCCTTGATTTCCTTGATTTCCACATAATGCACTTTGTGGGATGAAAGAGAATTAGGACATTGTACATCTAGTTTCAAAAGTTAATCAAGAAGTGTTTGTGGTAAAAAGAATCCATTAAATAGAGATTGAACCAATTGGACCCCACACATGTGCTTGGCATCTTTTGGTCATATGGTTTTCATGCAAACATTGGTCTTTTGATTTTGAATTACTCTTAGAGAAAGGCATGTTCTTCACTATCTTGGTCTAGTAAACAGGTCCTTCTTAGGTTCATTTAGCATCCAATCAAACACTTCATCCATCCCAAAAATTTATCATCTCCATCTCATAAACAACTTTAGAGCTTTGGAAACATCATTCTCAACTTGGGTAAATCATCAAAATCAAAATCACCTTGTTTAGTTAGGTGTATGGAAATGTATCCTTTCTCATACATTTAATTGAATTATAACCCCTTTGAACAAGTTCATCCTAAGATAACATCTAACATCTTAGGGTTTACAAGTTCATTATCCAAATCAAACCAATCAAAATCAAGCCCTAAGTCTAGCATTTATAAAAAGTCCCTAAACATTCAACACTCATATCATTCACCCCTTTTCATCCTTCATCTCATCATTGGTCCTAAATGCCTTAGAGGTCACTTTTACAACAAGGTAAAAACACAAGAGGAACATGGAATATAAACTTGATCCATACATCATGAGTAATCCAAGTCAACCAAACTATCAAAGCCTTACAATGCCAATTGATTTTCAAAACTCACATTTATACAATCCATACATGGGATCATTATCTCCTACAAACCTCAATGGTACAACAAATGCGAGTCTACACAATCTCATGTTGGAACACTTTTTCCGATGGTAGATTTAAATCAAAGTCCAAAATTACAAGTATATCCACCAAACAATCCATGCATGAGTCTTCAAATGACCAACATCATCCCACCAAATCCATACATGCCAAAAGTGAATACACCAAGTACAAGATTACCAAACATGAATCCAAAAAACTTTGGGATAAATATGTTTGTGAATCATACAAATGTTGTTCAAATTTCAAACACGATGTTAACAACTCCATGTATTAATCCAAGTCAGGGTAGCACCATGCAAAATCAAAGTTACCTAAATCAAGGCAATGTGATTCCCAACACCAACAATGTTCCATTTCAACCTATCATGCTAAATTTGAACATCATCCCAAGTTAGAACATTGTCCAAAATCAATTTGTCCATGATCCCATTCAAAAAACACAAGTATGCATCCCAAATTTTCTTGAACAAAAACCAAATAAACTATATCAAGGGAGTCAAGATCGAAATCAAGATCAAATTTGGTGAGATCAAATTGTTACACTTACCAAAATAGTTGAGTCATCTCCACCACCATTACCCATATCAACATCATTTATTGGTTTAGGGCTTCCCCCTTTACCTAGCACCAATCACTCCATCCAAATAGATCCACCTAACACCAATCAAGCCATAACATCAAATCCTTTGAATATACCATCAACATCGCACAAACAGGTGGTATCTAATCAAATGACAACATTAATCCCGGCAAGTCAAAATATGGTCTCCCAAGGACCTGTCACCTTGGTCATTCCGACCATTCCTATCACCTCAATCATTCCAACCACCCCTATCACACCTATCATATCTCAAACCATCACGATCACTCCAAACGTATCTCAACGACTTATCACTACATCCAACACGATTCCAAATCCACCACCACTACCACCAAAACCAAATGCAACAAGACAATATAACATTGTGCTAAAAGCTCACCAGGCCTACAAAAGGCCATCCAACAATATCTAGCCACGCAACAAGCAACACAAGCTCAACAAGCGCAACAAGCCTCTCAAGCTACCCAAGCCTCTCCAGCTGCCCAACAAGCACAAGAACAAACACAAAAAATGATAACTGTTGACAAAAAGGATCATGATCAATCCATCACTGAGCACCTTGAAGCTGTGTCTACTTCATCCAATGATCAAAATCAACCAACAATACCCAACAATAATACAATTCTAGAAATGTCAATATCACTTGACTCTATGGTTGAAGACATTCACAATCTCTCCACCACAATTGTTGAAAACAATGTTCAAGATCTCTCAATTAAGGAGCATATTGAAGATGTTTTTACCCCACCTGATGATCAACTCACCATACATCAAGAGCCATTTTTTAGTGATCTATTTCAAGGAGTGTTAGGATTGTTTGATCCTATTGACACAATGCATGATCCATTGACCTATGATCATGTTGAAAATGTCTCTACATCACCTTATGAGTTAGAGGACATATCTCAATAATTCATTCGAAATCATGATCAACATCTTTCACCAAAGTCTAGTAGTGGTCCTTTCCAAGACATGTTGACCCCCTTTGACCTCATGGTTACAGATACTGAAGGAACCCTGAACTTGACACTTGAAGATACTGGACCACTTACCATGTCTAATGACGACATCCAGGAACCCTTTGTAAGAAATCCATCCTTTGAAATTGACCCATGTCAAGAACTTGATTCAAAGCATGTCGAAAGCAACTCCAAAATCATTCAAGATCAAGAATTTGTATCTTCAAGATACTACAATAATCTAATGGACACTCTCCTATCTATACAAGATGTTGCAAATGATGATCATATCCACATAACACATACTCCTCCATCTACCCATGGGATGCTTTCTATGGATGGACACATAGATGATCTTCATTCAAAACAGGATTCTTTTACTCTTAACATTATTACATAAAAAGAGCAGGTTATTGAGTTGTCAACATCAGGATCAGATATATCCCAAATTTAGATTGAGGACATCAGGGATGAGGATATCCAACATTATCCACTCAAGGAAATCGGTCAGATAGGATAGGATATTCCAGAGTCAATAGAGCATCCAATCAAAATAACATCATCTGCAGGGGTCATTTGTCAGAGCATGTTTACTGAACAAAAGCTCTCAGAATAGGCATAATCAAAGCATGAAGGTAATACTACCACCATACTGGGGGCAACTATGTCTCAAGTAAACGTCAACATAAGGAGCATGAAGAATCCTTATGATGAAACCGATGCCAATACTACAACCAGTCACATCATGAATCTTCTCCCACCCATCACCCCATCCATGAATTGGGATCAACTTCAAAAGAAAGATTTGAATCAAAGTACGAAAAATGTTATCAAAGAAAAAGAAGTTGAGAAGCATAATGGACAAATCAAATACACATGGATACCAAAGAATACAAATAAATATCATCCCTATCAAACTCCATCAGTCAAAGAAACTATGGGGAAAAATAAAAAAGGGAAAATTATCCATCAAAGATGTTGGGTATGTGCAGGATCATCGTGCAAAAAATAGGCCCTTAAGTGGCAAAAAATTCAGAAAAATCAGTGTTAGGCAACTTGACGTAAATATTTGAATAAGTTATCTATATTATTACAAAAATATGTAAGAATAGAATTTGTAGAAAATTGAATGTAGTTTCTAAAATACTAGGTTTATTTAAAAATAAATAAAATCTATTTGGTGAAAATTTGAAATTTCAATGCAAGTACTTAAATTTCATGGAAAAATAAGAAGTAGGTGTCTTCTACCCCCTAACCATAATAAAATGATAATATTTTTTGTAATATTTTATATATAAGTAGGACTCATGTCGGATGTGATGCATATTTTTTGTAATTTTTTTCCAAGTAAATAATTAATTATGAATTTTTATTACAACTTTTAGAAAATATAAAAACTCGTTCAACCACCTTAACTTGGTCAAAACTTCATGAAATTTTATTTTTCTTTTTTAATCCTATATTATGTGAAGCATAGAATGTGACGATGTTTTGGATTCAAAAAATATGATACCGTTTGAAAGTTACATGTTTTTCAATCAGCCTATCGATCAAGACTTTAGTCATAATTCTAATAGAAAATGAATAATAATTATTTATTAAATTCAAATTAAATCATAATTTATATTTTTGGAAAGCTGAGAATCTCCTCTAAAACCCTTTTCGTTTCATTAATTTTGGGTGAAAAAGTCGTCAGCCACATACCCTACAAATACCCATAATATTGCCACTTTTTGGCGCACCATGATCCTGCACATACCCTGTTTGCAAAAGAAAAAATAGGCTTTTCAAGTGACGTATAAAGTGTATCAAGCAGTCGGTCCTAATTCCATGCACACTTCCGTATCCACCCATCATTTCTCATCTTCCCAAGTTTGGAGAGTCAAAGGTGCCAAACTGTCAACCAATCCATCTTTTTTCCCTAAACACACTCCATCCATGCCGCCACACATGATATCCAATTCTCACATTAACCATGTATTGGAAATGACCCTTGATCATAAGGATTCAAAAGGAATTCTATCGCGATGCATGCACAAAGACAAAGTTAACTCTGGTATTGATGAAGTAGATCAGGAATCTCAAAATTTGCATTTAAGTGCACATATCTTGGCAAAGCAACTTCTTCAGGTAGGCTATCAATGGAACATCATGATAGAAGCATCTACATCAGCAACACCTTGTGGTTCAACATGAG
The DNA here is from genome assembly GCA_007258455.2 of Sequoia sempervirens. Lineage (NCBI taxonomy): Eukaryota > Viridiplantae > Streptophyta > Pinopsida > Cupressales > Cupressaceae > Sequoia > Sequoia sempervirens. The sequence continues at coordinate 558,363,029 of VDFB02000015.1, read as the reverse complement.
CTTTAAAATCTTTTAGAAAAATCAAAAAAATCAAAACATATGAAAATCCAAAAAAATCAGAAAAAGGATTGAAAACAGTAAAGATAAAAATCGTCCTTCAGTTAAAACCACTACGGTGGCGCTTTGGGAAAGACCATGATGAAAACCTGGCAAATAGGCATCATGTGTAGAATCGAGCATCTATGTGCACTAGTTCAGGTGAAAGCATCTCATCCCATCCATAATAAATCCAGCATTTCATCCATGAAATCCATAATAAATCCAGAATTCCATCCATCTTAGCCATAATAAATCCAGCATTCCATCCATCTCAGCCATAATAAATCCATTCATCCATAAACCATTTATCCAATCCATTTTTCATCCATCTCCATACATAGTCCAAGATCTTGACAAAGTTTGGTGCACACTTTACGCTTGCTTATGGTAAACATCTTGACATGGGTCATTTTCATTGATCCTATCCTACCTATCATTATCTAAGCCATGAGGCACTATCCAAATGAAACATTCCTCTATTCAAACACCTTATCTTATTGCAAGATAATCCTTTGCATCCTTTGTGTGCTTACCATATCCATCCATCCATACACTTATCTGAGCATCCATCCATGGCATTCCATACATTGCTAGACACTGGGGGCAGATATTGAGATCTTCCTTTAGAAATAAATCTTGGTCTATATCCTCCAACTATATGGTGATCTAAACATTGGAAAACATGAAATAAAATTGGTCCACCACTTGTGAGAAAAAATCCAAATTGCTAGCCCATGGCATATTTTGACGAGAAGATGTTCCTTATCAATCGTCATCTTTCATCAAACATCAATCCAAACAATCACTATCAGTCGCATCTAATTTACACTTCAAAAATTGCATCAAATCATTCGAACAACTTTTATTCCAAACCAAGCATCATCAATCATGATCAATCGAATCCAATCAATCCATAATCTTGGGATATCCATCCCAATCCTTGTGTTGCTTAACACTATCCTTGCATTGTTGTGCATCCTCAACAATGTTATCATCATCAATCCTGATCAATCAATCCTTGCATTGTTATGCATCCTCAACAATGTTATCATCATCAATCCTGATCAATCAATCCTTGCATTATTGTGCATCCTCAACAATGTTATCGTCATCAATCCTGATCAATCAAATCCTTGCATTGTTGTGTATCCTCAACAATATTATCATCATCATCAATCCATCTATCTGATCAATCAACCTTAGCTTGGTTTTTAGCAAAATCCCCAAATAGAGCATTGGTATCATCACACATCCATATCCAAATCGTCAAAATCATGCGAAAATCCAAAAACATCAAAAAATCAAAAAATCCAAAAACATTCAAAACATATCAAAATCCAAAAACAAGTTGAAAATAGAAAACATCAAAAACATGGCATCCAAACTATGTCATCTTTGAGCTTAAACGTAGGCAAGGCTAATCTTTGATCAGCCCCCGAGACACAAAATCCAAAAACATTCAAAAAACAAAAAATCCAAAAACATTCAAAAAACATCAAAATCCAAAAAACATTCAAATCACATCAAAATCTAGAAACATTCATAAAATATCAGAAAACCCCAAAACATTCAAAAAACCAAAAAATCAAAACATTTGTAAAATCTTGAAAATACCAAAAACAACCTCAAAACATTCCAAAAACGTCAAAAACATCCAAATATTTGAAAAATCCATCCATCTCATCTCACTTTCACACACAATAAACATGACTCATAATAAAACAATCATCGCACTCATCCTTTGGCAAAACAAACAGAAACAACCACAACAATCAAGAAAAGCAAGCTTCAGATGTAAAATCAAAATTGAAACAACAAACTTTTAAAATGAAAAATCAAACTCCTAATCATTTTCAAACATGCCAGTCAACCTTATATCAACAACCTATCAATCAACTTATCAAACCATCATCATCCTATACAATGCATGTCCTAGGATATATTGTTCCAACAATGGGCATCATTTTTGGATATCACTTGGATTCTTATCCTATCAAAACACATCCCTCTAGTTGAAGGTATGAAGAACATTGGCTTGTTTGCGTACTTGATATTTTCTTTTGATTTATCTTATTGCACTCATTCCAAGGACCTCTCGATGATATCCGAACAAAAGATTTATGGAGATAGGAATGGGGCAACAATCATTATCGTTTGTCTACTGTGGTTGTCTGACATTCTTGTAAAATAACTTGGCAAATACTTGCTTTGTTAGGTATGTCCTAGCAAGGTTTTTGTATGTCAAGTGTGAACAAGAATACTCCTATCTATTTGTTGAGTCAAATTCATCACACTAGGTACAACACCATCTTGGGTTTTTATACCTTGATGCATCGTATCTATGTGTGTTATCAAACATAAGGTAAGTAGCCCTTTTAAAAATCCCAATCCTTGATAAGAAAATCATCATCATCTATCATCATCATCATCTCTAATAAAGTCTTGTCAGATCATGGACTTGTTGGATCCTCTTGTCATCATCTTATTTCTTCTTTCTTCTCTCTACGCTAACATAACATCACCAATGCATCGATCATGCATCCATCCTACATCCACAAACTATCAGCATACCACATATCATTCATATCATACATAATAGGAAACATCGATCATTTCACATGCATTGCATTTGCATCATCATCATAATATAGATCTATTAGTCTAAGCATCTGCATAAATCATACATAATCATAGCATATCGCATCATCCATCTCATCCATCATCACATCATATCATCATTTAAGTTGTTTAGGATAATATAGATTGGTTATTCTATGCATCTTAAAACCATCTCATTTGCATCATCATCCATAACCATCCATCTTGAACCTCTTTATCATGAGATCGAACCTTAAATCGAATCTTTTGGCTTGATCTCTCAAGGGGCCAATGTACTAGTGTACTTCTTTCTACTAGGGCATCCGAAAAAATTAGAAAAATTTTCAATTTTGATCGTGACAAGTTTATTCTTTGAACCAACACAACAAGTACATTGCTTCAAAGAGGGGCAAAATGTAGACATGTGAAATTGACATCATGCATTTGATTAGGTCATATTCATCCATTCATCAAATAAATCAAGTTTATTTGGTCAATATCCTAAAGTCATCAATTTAAATTAAATAAATCAACTTGATCCTAACATCACCCTCCCTGATTAAATAAATCGAACCTTTTTTTAATTAAGTCTGAAATCACCTTCTATCCCTTTTTGATTTAAATAAATCAAAGAAATCAAGTCAAATGGGTCAAACCATCTAATCATCATCTAAGTTAAGCTAATCCTGATTAAACTAATCTAACCACCCATCACATCCTCTATCTTTTCCCACTTGAACCAATAAATCAATTTATTGATTTATTAAAATCATCATTTTCTCTCAACAAAGCATCTTTTTGAGAATATTCCTCAAGTTTCAATATGAAGAAAAGTTGACTTGTCAGTTCCAACATGGAAATAACTTCTCTCTTACATGTCCCCCACAGAACATTTAATTCTCAATTTCAAATTTGAATCTCCCCCTCTTTGGCACATTGTCCAAAACTTGCACATTCCTTAACCTATCACAATGTGACAAGTGGCTTCATCTCATTGGCCAAAACATTATCCAACATTGCTCTATTTTGAAATCTCTTAGCAGTTGAAATTTTATAAATAGAGGGCTTATTCTTCATCAATGGATCTACACAATCTTATGCAAAGTCACTCTCTTCAATTGAGAACTAATTTTGTCCACCTCATATCATCTTCAAAGCAGTTTTATCATTTAGCTTATCTAAAGGGGTTGGGAAAGGGATATTTTCCACATCAAAATAGCACCAATCCCCCTATAAGATGTTTGTTTGGTCATTTGAATAATGTTTCATTGGTGTAGTTTGCTTTCATGCTTTGTTTCTATTATTCTTGTGTTCAAATGAATTTTATAGGGAATTTGAGGTTTGCTGGTTTTAAACTGACTAACAATTAGTTCTAGTTTATGTTTGATTAAAATGTAGATTGAGGGTTCACAGTAATTTCTTCATTTGTCGAGGAAAACTAGTACATGTCATCACTTTCTTTGAAACAACACTATAAAACTACATTGTCTCAAAGAGAGGCAAAGTGTAGACACCTAATTCTAAATAACACATTTTATTCAAAATGAGTCATTTTTAGTCATTCGACCTAAGTAGTATATCTTCAATATTTAACTAAATAATTTTTTTTTATTTAATTATATTCATATTATCTATTCCTCTATAATAATTAAAAAATTAATGTTAAATTTAATTAATATATTAGTTATTCCTCTATTCATCTATATTAATTAAATAATCAATGTTATTTAATTAATTTTCTAAATATTCTTCTATTCTAAAGATTAATTAAATAATTATTTATTATTTAATTAAATATTCATTTCCTACTTCCTCAATTAAATATTTTTTTAATTATTTAATTAATCCATTTATCTCTCAACATTACCTTCTTTCAAAATTAACTAAAATCATTTATTAAATTCAATCTTGCAAATGCAAATAATAATTGAATTTATTTAATTATTAAATACTTATGTAAATTTGACCTCACTTGTTGACTAAGACTTACTCTCATTCCACTCATCCATAAAACTTACTTCACTCCCACTCACTTCGAGTCCTCTAGGCAATCAATTCATTCCACTAACATCAGTATAAGTTAACAATCCAGTAAATTCTCTTAACTGAATCATGCGATCATTGATCTAAAATCATGTACCCACTTAATTGACCATCAATTCCTCTCATCAATTTTCAACCATTGATCTTCTCAACCTCTCATCTAATCTTGACCATTAATTGTTATCATTGAATATATATAAATGCAACCATCCTATCATTCATTTTTCATCTCAGATTGCGCAAGGAATGTAAACAAAAAATTATAAAGTTTTATGCTATTGTGGATAGCTAAAATTTGAGAGAAAAAAATTCTTATACCATTTCTCTCAAGGTGAAATAGAAGAGAGTGATGTAGTTGTGCTAAGGTGAATTATGTGTTTTTTTAAGTGGTTGTAGGTTTGCATCATGTTTAAATTATTTTTCTTTATTTGTTTTATTTTTGTAATCATTTAATTGTAATTTCTTGTTATTGCTTGTATTCCTTCAATATTTCACAATTAGTTATATTGGTCATGCACTTGGAATATGACATATTAGAATATGTTTCATTTGGATAGTCAAAGAACTAACTAGAACAAAGGATTGCAAGTGAAATTTCATGTTTCTTCTCAAAGTCAAGTGTGATTTCCTAAGAGAAGACTTCATGACAATTCTTGATGGATTGCTATATATGTATGTTCTATGAAAAATGTATTCAAATGAGAGAAAAAAATGAGATTTCTCTCGAATCAAAATTCAGTCATTCACATTACTTAAAAAACTATTATATAGTATTGGATTTATAATGCCATTATCCCATATGAAACTAATTATAGGAATATACTACCAAAATAAAATTTATTTATTAAATTAACAATAGCATATTAATTTATTTATTTAACTATATATGTCAAGTACTAATTCTAACACCCCCCCTTAGTACTAACATAGAGGAAAACTAGAAATTAGTACAGATATTCTTCATCACTTTGATGTGGAATTCCTTCATCACTTGAAGTGTGGTCCTTTCCTTCAAATATCAAAACGTTATCCTACAACTTTTCATCAAGAATATCATGTGCTCTCTGTTTACAATTCATTACTACATGTCTTGTCTTTTTATAATAGAAACATGTGCCACTTGCATTTTTTAACTTTGTCATATGTTTGGATTTTTTGTAAGAAGTACTAGCTTTGTTTTGTTCAGTCAATGCAACTTTTTCTCCTAAAACATGTTTGTTTCTTTCATCAAGCAATGCAGATATAATACCTTCTAGACTTGGATGAATTTTGCTTAAGGTGAATACCTTGTGAGACATACTATTTGTAATACTATTTAAAAGTATGGATTTTGCATCATTTTCCTTTATTTCTTCATTTATACTAGCCAACTGATTTATCAAGGAACCAAATTTACTTATTTGAGACACTATATCTTCACCTTCCATTTTCAAACCATTTTTTTTTATAGTTATTTCTACACTATCAACTTTTGATCCAAATGAAGTATTCAATTTTTCCCAAATGTCCTTAAAATATTTTTTAAAATCTACATGATGCAAATAAGGTTTAGATAAACTAAGACCAATTATAGCCAATGCTTTCTTATCTTTTATCTTCCATTTTTGAAGTTCATCTGTATCTTTTGGCTTTGCCATTGTACCATCAACAATTTCCTAGAGATCTCTTTCAATTAACAATAATTGTATTTGTATTTTCCAACTGTGAAAATAATTTCCATCAAACTTTTCATAAAGGATTACTTTATCCATTTTGTGTTGAATACAATGCATCCTTGAATATTCAGAAATAAAAGGAAAAAAAACTTGTAAAGAAATAAATTCTTCTTTTTGTGCCCTAATGGAACTCTGATATCATCCTCTATTAAATTAGCTCCAATACCTGATGACTCTACAAATGCATGAGTGTCAATGAATGATCACAACAAGTTGCTCAATATACCTTTGGTTTATGTTCATACTGTAGAAACAATAGACTAATGTTGATACCATAGAACTCTGTTATGAGGAGCAAAAAGAGTACAAGAAACTCTCAAAAACAATCCAAGCTCTGTCGATAATGAAAATGTCACCTCTAAGATAAATCTTCCATCGATACAAATATATTAAGACAACATCCAAAGAAATAGTTGGAAACATAAAATAAAGAATGTCTGATATAGTTTATTGTGGATCTCATATCATATTGGTGATACCTGTGTACCAAAGAAAAAATTATTTCTTGCTTGATTTGGGAATAGTTGATGATAAATTGGACCTAAGGAGGCCTTTATTTGGTGTTGTGAGGTGTTTTTCAAATCCACACTAGGTCTTGGACCCTTGCAAATGCATTTATCAATGTCTTGTAAAGGTGTTGTAAAGTGTTGTAATAGACTTTCATGCCTCTCTAGACTTAATGAACCCATCTTCCCTTAATTCAACATTATAAAATGTATTTAATAGCATTATTACATCAATCTAGAAGGGCTATAAAATAAACTTAATGTTAATATAGTGTTGTAATGTGTCTTACACATTCACATTAGATGTTGTGCCTCGGGATGCACAATATGGGATCATAGGAGCCTATTAGTGATGATGTAAAGGTCAATTATGGCTTGGGATATAGAATTCAATGTGAAAGTGTGATTAAACCCTAATTGAGCAAAAGAGTCATAGTGTTTCACACCTTTAAAAATCTATGGTTCAATAGGATATCACGATGCTACCACAAAGGAAATACAAACTTGAAAAGAAACATTCCATCAGAAGAACAATTGATGCACAGTTAGACGAAATGAGAATAATCTACGAGAATGAATGTTTCCTCCACACATAGTTCTACAATAGATTGGGGGATATATAAATTTTAAATTTTAAATTTTTGGAATGAAAATGATAAACAAAGTGAAGTGTTAAACAATGGAAAGAATGAACATGGTGGAGAAAAAGAGAAGAAATGCAGATGACTGATGGAGTCAAAAAGGGTTTTGCACATGGTCTACATTACTCACCTGTTGATGGATGAAATATTGGTAGAAAATAATAGTAGTTGCATGTGGTCTTCACTACAGTACCATTGTAAACATCACTATGAGAAAAACAAATGAATGGAGAGAGATCGGAGAGAGGTCCAAGAAGAAACCCTCTTTGATACCATATTGAAATAAGAGAGAAAAACAAGATTGCTCTCGAATCAAAATTCAGTAATTCGCATTACATAAAAAACTATTACATAGTATTGGCTTTATAAGGCCATTATCCCATATGAAACTAACTACGAGAATATAACTACCAAAACCAAATTTATTTATTAAATTAACAATAGCATGTTAATTTATTTATTTAACTATATATATCAAGTACTAAATTCTAACATAATGATACTATAATACCTCTTCTACTTTGTTATTATTTTGAATTTTTGAGGAAACATAACATTTTAATTCTTCACCATTATTTTTATTACATGATATTAATTTACATCGAAAAATAATAATAACCTTTCTTAATATTTATTATTAATTTTAATAACTAATTTATAATTTTTGATTGATTTATTTGTAAGAATGAAAACCCAAACCAGAATTTAAAATTTTTAATAATGTTTTGCTCTCACCCTTTCAATTCATCCAATCACAAAGCATGGTCAACAAAGATTAAATCTAACTTCTAATTTTTTGTTTCTCAATCCCTACAACTCTTTAAAAGACCATGCGTTTACAAGTGTCATGTATGCATGGTTAACAACACATGCACTTGTCTATTTTCCGTTAAAGCAGGTAATTCCAAGGCAGCTTGTAAAATGTTAGAGAAATATACTACAACGATCATCACTGTATACTTGCAGTTCAGTTTTCTTAATCCACATGACTACTGAAATCCACGAAGAGAACCCCTCATTTTCCATTGACTTACAGTCTGCTAACATTAGTGACAATACGAGTGTTGATTTGGGTAGACAACAGGTTTCCATAGATTTGGTTTATCTACACAGAGAATTTTTTTCATTTTTAATGATTTTATTTTGTACCCATTTTGGTTTTGTCCTGCATATTCGTTTAGTAGCTTTCTAAGTTTCTGTCAAATTTTTAGAGACTGGTTTTATGCAAGGAATGTGTCTGTAACAGGTCTCGCTTCGTACCGAGCCATGGATCTTAGGCTCATGTGGTTTTTAGAGTATACGATACTTGTCACTTAAAGTTGCAGATCTATTTGGAATTGGAATGCTTTCTTTTCTTTTTTTAAAGAAAAAGGTGGCAGTGCCACAAATTTATTGAATAACAAAGGAGATTACATTTGTCCGAGAATTGCAGATGAGAAACAAAATCTGCATAGTTCAAAAGCTAAAAGAGTAACAGGGGAATATATCCCAGATGAGAAAACTCGGGCAAGAGAAACAAAAGCCTGTAAAGAAAACAAAAGCCATTAAAATGGCCAATCCGCCGAAGCCAAAGAGATCAGAAGAAGCCGCAGAAGTCCTGTGCAAAAAGCAACTTTCCGAGAAGCCAAAGAGATCAAAGAAGCCGAAGATATCCTATGCAAAAAGCATCTTCCCATAGACATTTAGAGTGCTCGAAATATCTGAGGAATTGGAATGCTTTCTTGATTCAATCACTGCAAATAAAATCGGAAGTGGGTGTTACTCATCAATATAAATAATCTAACGTTTATGGGTTTTCCATTGTGTAGTTTTGTTCTCTCGAAATTTTTAGAAGCTTGTAATTCTTCATAAATAATCCTTCACAGAACTCTAATCAATATGAATTGACCCAAATGTCTGTCTGTTATATATTGGTGTTGTTTGTTTGTTTATGTTGTTTGTAATCAGTGTGAGCTTCTAGAGTGGAATACTTTGTTTAATTCTATTTAGAGTTTTCAGCCTTATTGCATATTTTCTAAGGCAGTCCTCCTGACGGACAGGGTTCTATAAGTATAATGGTATTGCTCATTATTAACTCCACAATAAGTTTCATTCAAGAAAACAATGTAGGCCACGCGGCTGCGTGCATCTGTATCATTTATACCCTTACATAAGTAGCATTAAACTCGGAGACATTGTTCCTACAGATGATCGTCCTCTAGAGAGAGACCCATTAAAAATTGAGTAAGTTTTGAGGTGAGTGCCTTTTTTTCACCTTTCACTAAATGTAAACCCCAAAAGATTGATAGTATATTCACTCGTTAAATGTATTATGGCATGTATGGGCCACTCTAATATTTTGCAACAAGACTGGACAAGACAAGCACGTTGGCTTCCAAACCAGTACAGGGAAAACGCAACTAAGTCTTTCTGAAGCCCATTATTATTAATTGTTATTTAGACTTTATCTTGTCTGTTTCTGTAATAATTCCTCAAAGCAAGCTTAAATTTAGGGTTCCCAAATAATATAAGAGTTTGGTGCCTTCAAATGTTCTTTGTTTCTACACTAGAGCTATTTCCAATTATAGTAAATAAATGTCCTTTTGAGACCAAAGGATATTGTGCTTTCCAATTTGGTGCTACGCCTTCAGCATATTGGGTGGTTCTATTTCTTTCTGGCATGGTTTCATAGAACAATTTCTCAATGTTCTCATTGAGCATTATGTTTGGTTTTTAATTGTATACTTTCAAAGAAAACTTAACACTGGAAGCCATCCTTGCAGCATGTGGCAGGGACTACAGGTGCACCGCAGCCCTTGTTGCTTTCTTATTTTGGGTGGCTTGGATTGGATCTGATGGTGAATAAGCAACTATGTCTTTGCCTGCAGCCTTGTAGTTTCAGGTGCTAAATAGATAAGTTATTCTCCTTAAATGTGTCTTTCTGGTTGCAGGTTGTGACTTAAGTGGTAAGACCTTGGCGGAAGATTTGACTCTAAATGTAGAGCCTAGCTCTTTCGATAGGCTTTCCCTTAGATCAATGACCAAAATTGAAAGGAATATCGTTACACATACTTTAACCATATAATTTGTTGCATGTAGTAAATAGACTTTGACTGAGCAAGAAAATTATTTGATTTCTCTATCAAAGTGAAGACGAGAGAGGATGATATACATTTTTATGAACTTGCCATGAGCTGTCAACATAAAAGGGATGACATAAATATTTGCAAGCTGCACAAATTTCCTTGTCAGGAATATTGTCTGGGGTACATGCACTCTGATCTCTATGGACTGCAGTGCAAGCTCTTTGGAGAATCTGCACCTTTCATGTTGGAAATTTGCGCCACTTTTTAAAATGAGTTCTTAATTGTAAGCTTGCATGTGAGTCGGTGCAAATAAGTAGGAAGAATTGTTGAATGGATGGTAATGGATTGCAGTCTCCAAGGAAATTCTAACGACATATGTTTGGTGGCCCAATTATCCCACTTAAGTACTTTTTCTTCTTTGAGACATATAAGATCGTCAATATAAAGAGCGACATGTCAAAAGAACCGGTGTCAGAATCATATGCGATAGCATCTTCAAAAATATCACGCACCTCTCGACTTAAAACATCTTTAAATATCTAGTGAGGTTTTTCAATAGACGGAAACCTCACCAGGCGAGCCACTTTGAAGGAAAAGGCAGAGGTAAGACAGCAGAAAATAACAATAGTGATGAACAGAAAAAACAGTTTTATATATATCAACAAAGAGCTACTGCTCCTTCCAAATCTGTTTTATCTTAATCAAAAATAACTTTGGGCTTTCACATTAACAGAGTTCTAAAAAGCACTTGACAACAAACTTGTTCGCACACAAAAGAAAGCTGATTTATAATGTATATCCCTTGGAAGATTAAAAAGAAAACCCAAAAAAAACGTACAAAAACATTGTAAAAAATATGGCCAAGGAGTACACAATCAATTTCTTCCGCAATATTTCGTCCTATCTATAGAGAATGGAGGCATCGATGAATTACATTGAGTTGGTAAAAACATATTTCACACGCTTAGACTAAGAGGATGTTGGTATAATAATTATGTCTTTGAGAGTAGGACTGAGTATGTGAGATTGTGGAGCATGAAGTAGTTGTTGGAATCAATCACATTTACTTCCATCCAAGATAATCAAATAATTTCTTTGAAATACTTCTGCAACTTACAAGTTTCTAATGAAATGGTATCTAGCACTAACATGCTTAATCTTCTTATGAAATACAGAATTTTTGGATAGTGTTATCACCCAGTTATTGTTAGAATAATAATAAAAAAAATTCTTGTTCATGCTTCAAATTTGTCTACATTCTTTTATATAGGATGGTCTTATTCTTAATACATACTCTCTTTCAGTTAATGAAAGAATGAGTATACACTGTTTCTTGGATTTCTATGATATTACATCTATTTCAAAATGAAACATAATTTGATGTGATATTTCTATCATCAATACTGGTTACACAATTGTTATTTCTTTATCTTATGAACTTGAATTCAGTTGACTTTGATTATTAAATTTCATGAATTCTTGTTTCACTCGCATATCTTAAATTTATTTTCTCTATTTGTGAATGATAATCATTTTGAAGTTCTATGAACCTTGAAATAAGACTTATTGCATACATTATATTTAGCCTTATGGTTGTTATGTACATGATATTACAAAAAAAATATCTTATACAATATTGGATAAAAATTAAATCATTTATCATCATTCATCAATTTCAATCTTGTCACAATTTATGTTGGTGAAGATTTTCAATGTACCATATTGAATCTTTTCAAAATATCATTTGTATAGTTAGTTTGAGATATGGATATGTCAATTTTATTTTGATTCACCTCAATGCCAAGAAAATATTTTATGAGATCTAAATTAGTCATTATGAATTCTTTCTTGACAACTCATTTGAATAAATTGATTGATAAGTCACATATAAATATCAAATCATCCACATAAACTTACATATAATTATGATATTGATTTATTTATTTATTTTTACATGCAATATAGGCTCATTGCTATATCTATTGAATTCATTCTATAAAAGTAAGAGTCAATTCTACTATACCATGCCCTAGGAGCTTATTGATGTCCACAAAGTGCTTTCTTGAGTTTGTAGACTTTGTCTTCATGGCTTAAGATCTCTTATCCTAGTAGTTTCTTCATATATAATTTTTCTTCTATGCAAGCATTTAGGAATGATGATTTTAAATTTATTTGATAGACATGTCACTTTTTTAAGCTAATATTGCTACAATTGTTCTCACCATATCCAAATGGGATACTAGAGAAAATATCTCATTGTAATTAACTTTGGGTTTTTATGAATAACCCTTAGTTGCAAGCCTTTCCTTATGCTTCTACACATCATGTTTTGCACTTAGCTTGGTCTTATTGACTTACTTTACTCCTATCCCATCCTTTGCTTTTGGGAGTTTCATATATTCTCATGTATGATTCTTTTGTATAGCATCAATTTCTTTATCCATAGATTGTGTCTATTTATTTTTATTTTTAATGACATCCTCAAAGAGAGCTAGACCATCCACTTGTGAAAATAATGAAAAAAGAGAAATAAAACAAAGATTGTTATCACCTTTATTTTTATCATTGATGTCCCGCATACTAATTTTTTGTCTTATTAAGATTTTCAATGTTGAATTTAATATTTTACTTGAAGTAGATCATAAAGAATGTAGACATGATGGTCCTATACCTAGAATGTCTATTGTATATTTTCTTTACTGTTCATTTAAGAGACTACTTCTCTAAACATGCGAGGTTGTACTTGTACTTAACGAAGGTGTTACTTGTGGACAACTTTGTTGAACTTGAGTAGGTGTGGAAGGCATCACAATATGAGTACTTATTAAAATTAATACTTATCTATCTTATTCTAATAAATTTGTTCAAATATTTAATTTTTTCTCCAAACTTCCATCCCATACTTCTATAAATTTTATCTCTCTATTTATTCCCTTTAAGTTATATGATTATGTAACTTGTAAGGTTTGGCATCCTTGCTATACCCCATGAATATGCATGTTTCTCTCTTTTTATCTAAATTCTTTCTCAATTCATCAAGGATATGTGCATATGCAACATAACTAGATACTCTCATATGTGCCACATTAAATTTTATCACTCTACGCTTCTTCTAGAACTGTTCTTCACACTATTGGTTATGAACACATACATCATGGAGATTGTATGTATGCTTTGGCTTTGGACCAAGACTCATTTGGTAATTAATTTTATTTCATCTTACTTATCGCCATGTCCATTATTATTCTACTTTTCCCCACTACACCAATTTTTTTAGGTGTGTACCTAGTAGTGAATTTCTTGTGAACTCCATGATTCCTAAAAAACCTTAGAAATTCATTTGATTTGTATTTACTAGCTCTATCTATTTTTAAATCTTTGATGCAATTTCTATTTTTCTTTTCATCAATAGCAAAATTCAAACACTTTATGCTTATTTCTTGGAAAATAAATCCATGTATTTTTGGTGTAGTCAACAATGAATGTAAGGAAATAATATCATCCACCAATTGAAGGTGTCTACATTGCCCCACAGAAATATTAATAGAAAATTTCTAAAGGTGTCTTTGTTCTAATTAGCTTGATTTTTGGGAGTATGTAATTTTATTTAAAAAATACACACTCACATGCTTTGTTTAATTTTTATATGAGAAGGAAACCATTTACCATGCTTATTATTGTGTATTAATTTTAGACCTTCAAAATTAAGGTGTTTAAATCATAGATGTAAAAGGAATTTGTTATATTTTATTTCATCCTAAAATATTGTTTAAATGACTTATATAGTTTTTGATAAAGGGTAAAATGGGTTTTACAGGGACCCAAAACCACAAAGTTTACAACAGAAAAGAAAGGACAAAAAGTACATTAGACACAACCGGCTGCACAAAAGGAAAAAATTAGAATAAGCAGCAGCCACCCACAAAAGACCAGGAAGGTCAGACCAAAAAAAGCTACCAGAAAAGCCAACAAAAAGACTAGCCACGATTAACCCAGAGTCTTCAGGACAGACTTTGTCTCAGCCTCCAAGTTTTGCATATATTGAACACCCTTCTTAAAGGTTTGAATCATTTGTGGAGTGGGAGGAGCCTTCCTCTTCAAATTGGCCCTGGTTCTCTTAGAAATGCTAGAATCCTCCTCCTGGTTTCTTTCGTTGATTTCCTCTAGATCAACCACCAAAGACCCCTGTTGAGCTTTGTCCAATTTCTTGGTCATGGAATTGATGATGATGGCGTTGTGTCTGGCCATACGATTGTTTTCATCGGCAATAATTTTGACAATTTTATTCATTTTCTCCAACTCAATTTCAACATTTCTATCCTTGCCAGCTTGGTACTGGGTATCTTTGCTAACACCATATTCTCTTCGTTCCACCTCTTTCTTATCAAGCGCTGCAACCTTAACTCCCAAATCTTCCAGTTTACTTTGAAGGGCCCAATTTTTAATCTTTAGCTCATTAATTTCATGAAAATACCATTCTAAAAGTTTGAAATGGTTATCAGCATTATTTCTAGCTAAATCCAAAACATCCACAGTGGGATCTCTATCAGTGTTGAAGCAAGTATTAGCAGGGTCAAGAGTAACAGGGGAGCCAGCTCTAGCATTTCTATCCAACGACGGGTCCTAGTAGAGGGCTCAGTGTTGTTAGCACCAGACTCCTCAGATTCAGGAGAATCTTCAGAGTATGAGACAAGGTTTCTAGCCGGAGGATTCTTATCAATACTTCTGGTTTTAAGGGAAGGGCTTCATGGCTTAGGCACAACAGGAGCTTTCATAGTAAGGGGGTTAGGGTTTTTCTTACTAGTTTGGATAGTAGGCGGGCTAAGGCTCGTTCTAGCCAGACTTAAATTGGAAAAAAACCTTGAGCAGCTGGGTTCAGTATCATCATCCTCAGAATTAGGGGAGGCTTCCAAATTAGCAGAGATGTGCATTTTTTGGTAATGTTCAACAATTAATCTAATCAGGCCAGTATGCAAAATAAGGATTCTTCTAGGGTTTTTCTTGTGGTCATCCAAACTTTTTCTCAAAGAACAGAGAAAATAGTAGGGGAAAGAAACCCTAACCTTGTAGCATAAATGGTTGAGCAGGGAAAAGTGATAATCGTAGACCCTGGTGAAGCAACCATCCATAGTTATGTACTCCATGGTAACACGAAGAACCTTTCTCCATAGAGATTTTATGGTGTCAGCTTCAAAGTAGTTGTTAGCAATTTTCACCAGTTTCATTCTTTCCTTCTCTTTTTTCAAAAATCTGATGACGACTTCATCAGAGAAAACCCTGTCCCTGAAAAAAAAATTCCCATCAGTAGACATTCCCATCACTTTAGCTATAAGGTTTTTGTTGAGATCAACTTTCCTACCAAAAGGGATACGATCCCCATTATCCCAATTTTTCTCAAGAAGATCTATAGCCCCCTGATTGGAACCATGGAGTTTTTCTAGGAAAGGAAGTAAACCCCCACTTTTAACTTTATTTCAAACCTTAGCATTTCTTGTGTGCATCTCAAAGTTTTCCGGCTCAATTATTTTCCTATCTCCACCCATCTTGGCAAGCACAGTGGGGCAGACAGAGACAGAATCTTTACTAAAACTGGTCTCACCAAATCTAAGAACCCACAAAGTGTGCCAGGCCACCTTGCAGATTAAGCAACTAAGCTCGGTCCCATACAATCTAATGATTGTGATGTGATAACTCCATCATGTCCTCATTAAAGAGATGACACGCCTCTTTTCTATGTGATTCATCATAACTCAATAAAGCGTGGACATTAACACTTAGATCACTAAATTTTAGCCAAGTGCTTTGTTCATTACTCCTAACCCCTTCATTAGCAAAAAAATCCACTACAGCATTGGCTTCTCTATAGGCATGTGAAATCTTTATGTTGTCAAACTTAGCTAGAGTCAGGATGGCATCATCAATCCATGACTTTATTATCTATGAGGGGGGGGACTTTCCTAGAAGACAATCAATAATATTTTTGGAATCACCTTCAAGCTAAAGGTTTTTAAAATTAAGACTTTGGGCCAAATTTATAATATGAAAAGTACCAGTAGCCTCGGCCAGGTGATTGGTTTGGGAACCTAGAGGAGTGGCTGTCGCACCCAGAAAGTTACCAAATGAGTCCCTTATGACTCCGCCACAACCCGCCGCCCCTGGATTACTTTTAGCCACACCATCGAAGTTAGCTTTGACCCATCCATTAGGCGGAAAAGACCAGCGAACACCCTCTCTATCCTTCTTAGCTTTTTTAGGGGCGCAATGCAAATCAAGACTTATATTCCATTCCTTGGCAACTATAAGATCATAGGACGAATGAGCCGCTTTCTCAGAATTTCTATCCTTCTGGGAGATAGTATTGACATTTTCTTTTAGAAATCTGATTATTTTATCAAAACCAATGTCCACCAGAGCTTCTTTATCTCTGTAAATTATGTTGTTATGTTCTTTCCAAAGACCCCAAGCAATATGAGGGAAAGAGAAATCCCATAAAAACTAGAGAACAGGATTGTGAGTCAGTGCTTTCCATTAAAGGAAGAAGTCTTCAATAGACGAGGGAAAAACCCAAGAAAGTTGCCAATAACTGATTATATTTTCCCAAATTGAGGCAGCAAAAGGAAAATGAAGGAACAAATGGTGCACTGACTCTGCCTCCATCTTACAAAGAAAACATCTTTTAGGTATTTGAAAGCCGCGTTTACAAAGGTTATCAACTGTGAGCACCTTATTTTGGAGAAGGATCCAGAAAAGAATGTTGATTTTAGGGATCAAATGTTTGAACCAAGCCTTTGACCAAAAGGGAGGAGAACCCTGGGAAGAAGTAATCCTAGCAAAGGAAAATGAAATAGAATAGTTTCCTGAGGTTTCATCAGTCCAGACAAGATGATCTTCCAACTGATCAAAGCAAAGTCTAATAGCCAACAAAGAAGACTGAATAGGAGCAAGAGCCTGACTAACAAGACACGGATCCACCCATTTTCCATTCACTCTATAGTATTTCACATAAGAACCAAAACAAACTTTGCAATTCTCAATCCATCCACTAAAGGAATCAATTTTTATAAGGGGCTCCTTAAACAACCATCTATCCTCCCAAAATCTAGTTTGGTTTCCACTTCTAACTTGCCAACCAGTTGTAGAGTCAACAATTTTTTTCCCATTGATCAGATTATTCTAGCAGGTTGAACCTCTGGGAAGAAGATGGGATTCCTTCAGTATTATAAAAGAACTATTGCTCTCTAAATATTTGCTAGCTAGGATATTAGTCCATTCGCCTGAAGATGAAAAAATTCTCTAGATTTGTTTTGCTAGAAGAATCTTGTTAACCGTTCTGATTCTTCTAAGACCTAATCCTCCGGCCTTTTTCGGTCTGCACACCAGTTCCCATCCTATTAAAGGTAGTCTTTTCTTTTCTTCAACACCCGATCAAAGAAATCTTTTTTGAATCTTTTCTATAGCATCCACAAACCTAGCAGGAATCTTTAAGAGGCTCAGAGCATAGATCAGCAAATTCTGAAGAGAAGCTTTGAGGAGTTGAAGTTTACCTGCTTGACTTAACAGAGCTCCTTTCCAACTAACAAGCTTCTTGTTGAACCTCTCGGCCAACGAAATCCAAAAGGATTTAGGGGGTTTAAGGCTTAAGGGTAAGCCAAGATAGATCGCAGGCAAGGAGTCCACCCTACAACCAAGGATTCTAGCAATTTTGGTCTATTTGTGAGCCGAGGTGTTGAAAAAGAAAATAGAACTTTTTTTTATTATTAATCAGCTGTCCAGACACTCTCCCATGATATTTATCGAGTAGAGATTTCAATTTTTTTCGTTCTGAGATTGAGGATTTACCCAAGAGCATAGTATCATCAACAAATTATTGATTAGAACAAACCAGGTTGCATGAGGAAGGATTAAGACCAAGAAGGGTTCTATTGTCAATCAACCTTTTTAGATTTCTTCCAAGACTTTCAACCATAATAGTGAATAAAATAGGAGAAATAGGATCACCCTGTCTTAGACCTCTAGAACTTTGGAAGAAAGTCATTGCGGATCCATTCACCATAACATAAATAGAAGCAATAGACACAAGTTGTTCCACCATTTGAAGAACCCTGTTGCAAAACCCGAAAGCCATTAAAATTTTAAATAAGAAAAACCAGTTAACTCTATCATAGGCTTTTGAGATATCAAGCTTTAACAAAAAGCCTTCAGTCTTAGATTCAACTAAGGAATGGATATTATCATGCACATTAACAATAGAGTCAAGGATTTTTCTACCAGGGACGAATCCATTCTGTTGAGGTGAAATCAAAGTAGGCAAGAGAATTAAGAATCTTGAAGTCAAAACCTTCAAGATGATTTTATAGATCGAGTTATAGAGGCTTATGGGTCTGCAGGCCTCAAAGTTCATCACTCCATGATTCTTAGGGATTAGAACCAGGAAAGTGCCATTCAATTCTTTTAGGAGACTTCTGGATCCAAAAAATTCTTTAACAACATTCACCACATCGTCTCCAATAATCTTCCAGAACCATTGGAAGAAAAACAAAGGGAACCCATCCGGACCTGGAGCTTTACTCCCATCAAAGGAGAAAACATCCTTCTTGACTTCCTCATTGGTAGGAATAGCAGACAGCATAGAGTTATTTTCCTAATTGATCACTTTAGGTATAGCCTCTATTAAATGATCCTGATCATTTTGGTTATTTTCATCATTCTCAGAAAGAAGATTTTTAAAGAATAAAACAACATGCTTTCTAATATCCTCTTTCTCCTCATACCTAGTACCATTCACTTCAATATGAGATATTATGTTGATAGCTCTATGTTTTGAGGCCAATAGATGAAAGTACCTGGTATTTTTGTCACCTGTAGATAACCATAAACCTCTAGATCTTTTCCTCCAGAACTCCTCCTTTCTGATAATGTCATGCATCTTAATGAGTATCTTATTCTCTCTTTCCTTTGTATCATTCAAATATCCCTCCTTCTGGATTTTATATTGAATCTCCCCTAGATCCGTCTGAGATCAAATTTGATCCTGAAGATGTTCCCAAAGGACTCTTTTTTCCATTTTTTCAAGTTACATTTAACTTCCCTTAATTTTTTAGCTATTCTAAACATAGTTGTGTTGGAGATACTTATATTCCACCATTTCCTAATTTCCTCTTTAAAAGCAGGATGAGAAAGCCACATTTTTTCAACTCTGAAAGGGATATTTTTCTTCTTTTTTATAGGATCCGCAACAAAACTAATAGGGAAGTGATCAGATCCAATCCTAGAGAGACCTTTAAGAGAACAGTAATAATAAAAAAATCAATGATTAGAAACTAAAGATCTATCTAATCTAACCTATATAAGATCCATCCCCTTTCTGCAATTCGACTAGGTATAGGAAACTCCATTTAAATCCAGATCAATCAGCCCTTGGTTGTCAATGAAACTCTGAAGATCCTCTTTGCTCTCCACATTGATCTGAGAACCTCCAAATTTTTCTTCATTCATTAAGGGTGTATTAAAGTCACCCATAACAACCCAAGACTCTCTATCAAAAATCCTCCTAAAGGTAGCCAGCTCCATCCAAAAGGATTTTCTAAGACCTTTTCCATTGGGGGCATAGATGTTCAATTGGATCCAACTGAAATTATCCCTAATATGTGTGAATCTAGTAGCAATATGGTTCATGCCTTCCAAAATCGGATCCCCTTTGATTATGTGACAATTCTAGAAAGTAGCAATACCTCCTAAAGCGCCATTTGAGTTGTTTCCATGAGTACTACAATGCTGAAATAGTTTCAACTTTTCTACTTTTTCCTTTGACATTTTCATCTCCTGAATAAGAAGAATATCAGGCTTGTGATCTCTAACAAAATTGCGTAGAACATCCTGCTTGTGGGGACTATTAAGTCCCCTGATATTCCAAGACATGATCTTCATGAATTACCAGGGGAGTTGAGGCACCCCGGGATGGTTTTTTGAGAGCCATCCACAATATCCTGAAAACTGTTATGCTCTCTTGTCCATTTAAAATATTTTTTCCCTCGAGAGTTCTTTGTTGCTCCACAGTCTTGCTTTGCTTTTGATCTGGTAGAAATACCACTTGGAGTCTTCCATTGTTTGTTTTTCTTTTTCTTTTTCTTCACTTCTTTATCAGTCTCTTCTTGACTACTCATCTCTTTACTAGATTCCCATTCCTTATCAGTAAGGAGCCTTGGTTCCTAGGGTAATGTCTCCATGATACCATTCAAATGAAAAGTTCAATAGTTGCTAGAGAGTTCAGTAGAATGGTCTAGATTATCAAGGGAATCCTTAACAAATTCCAAGGAGTTAGGATCTGTAAAGTGATTTACACCCGAAGGAAAAAGACTTTCAGAGGAAGGGAGTGGGAGAGGGATGTTCAGCTCCAAGGACAGCCCTTGAATAGGAATATCCTCCAAGCCCGGGATCCCGTCATTTTTCTCAACTGGGGTCAGCTCAAGGGAAAAGGGGTAAGCTTCATGATTCTATTTTTCTTCCCCATCCGTCTGATCCTCGTTGGTTTCTTTTTCCTTAATAGGTAAGGTATTCACAAGATCCTTATGCTAGGATTCCAGCGGAGCCTCACCATTATTTTCCATAACCACTTCAGCCTCATTAGAAGTACTTTGAACATTAGACTCTTTATTTTCAAGGCTATCTCCTCCTGATTTCTTTCACCATACAGATTTCAAAGAGCCAACTAGTTTCTCTTTCTCTTTGGTGGCATTTAAAGGGCATTTCTTATCCCAGTGCCCATATTTTCTACATTTGAAACAAGCAAATGGGATTGTTTCAAACTCTATGTCCTACGACCAGGAACCTAGTTTCGACTGAATCTCAATCGATGAGGGAAGGTCAGCATTCTGAGAGATCCCTACACATATTCTTGCAAATACCAACCTCTTTCTAGCAACTGTCATAGAATTAATAGAAAGGAGCTCTCCAAAGGAATTCGCAATACCATAAAAGACATCCTCATTCTAGTATTCTAGGGGAAGGCCCAGAAATCTGACCCATACTAGGACATTCTCAAAAATAGAGTCTGAAAGGTCCAGATTAGAGGACCACTTCTTTAGAGCCAGGGAAGATTTCCCTATAACCCAAGGACCCCCACTTCTAATAGCCAAGATATCCTCTCTTCAAGTGAACTCAAATGCAAAAAAACCCTTTGGAAGTGCTTCTACTGAGACTTTTCCATTAGTTCTCCATTTTTTTTACAAACTTTGTGACCACTTAAATATTTGTTCTAGGACCCATAAATCTCCCAACCAGGGTTCTTTACATTAAAGCAATATTATGATCAATTAATAGATTTGACACAGAAATTGCAAACTTACCTTTTTCTGGGAAAGAGATATTTTGCACCGAAGGGAAAGATGAATTTCCATTTGGTTTTATCCCAAACAGAGATGTCCAGGGTTTGCGATTACCTCCAATTCCACCAGTGGTCCCCACCCCATCTTTGGATTTTTCATTTTTTTGACAGGCAGGGGAACCCACCAGAATAACCGCCGGAATATCCTTTCCACCCGGTTCCACCAGGATTTTGTTTCCAGAGTCCACATCATCCTGATTATCCTCACCTTGCTTCTTACTCGAAACCAACGCCTAATCCACCTGAGACTTCTTAGATCTTTCTCCACCTCCATTTACATTGCTTGAATTTTCAAAATCCTTCTTTTCCCGCCCATGCTCGTGCTCGTGTGCCTCCATCTCTTTTTGTTAGTATGAATGACTTCTATAGTTTCTCTTGATCCACTTGTGGATTTAATCAAAGATGTTCTTGAAAAAATTCCAACCTCAATTCTAGTTTAAACCTTACAAACAACATTCTATTGTTGTTCATGTGATCTTTTTGCAATGAGCTAGTTTCTTTAAAAAATGTTTAAAATTATACATTATCTATTTTTAAAAATACTCTATAACCATTTTGAAAAACCTATCTTATACTCATCAAATTATGTTTTAGACTAGGAACAAAGTAGACATATAGGATAAATGTTATGTATCCCTTCTTAGAATATTATATTTCTTTTTCCTATGAATGATGCTTTATTTGCATTGCATAATGTAACATCTGATTTTACTCTCATTCACACAAAAAACCATTTCTAAATTTCCTATCATGTGTTTAGTACATCTTGAACCTTAAAACCATACATATTTTTTATTTTCTTGTATAATATTCTATGCTAAGAACATATTTCTCTAGTTTTAGCTCTCTTCAGTAATGTTTATGATTTGTTTGTTGAAATCAAATTATTTTTTCCTACATTCATTCAAATAATGACCATAAATTTTGCAATAATAATATTAAACTTGAGATATGGCATATTTTAGGCCTTGAGATTTATTTTGACTTTGGTTTTTCTTACAACCTCTTCCACTTGATTTTTTTGGGTTGGTTCTTTCACCACTATATGAATTTCTTCATCAACCTTTAAAACTGAATCCTCCTCTACCTCTGCCATGACTTTAACTAAAAATTAGGATTTGAAGGAATGCTCCAAGGACATGTTTGATGACCTTCTTATCCTATTCTAATGAGAAATAATAGGTGCATGAAGCTAATTTATAGATAATATTTAATTTTTTGTGTCTTATACAATCATAACAATGGATTTGAACCTTATTGATAGATTCCTTAGAATATTTCTAGCTATTTTCCTACTATCTACGGTCTCAAAATGAGATCTAGTTTGATTAATTAATCATATAAATTGAATGAAAAATTAATCTACTAATGTAAATTCCTTCATAGACATGGTTGCAAAATATTTTCTTAAAATTTATGACATAAATTTTATTTATCTTGCTCATTCCTATGTGCTATTTTGACGATATACCATTCTTGTTCTAAGTTTGTTACTATTACAACCCTTGTAAAAACATATTTAATCATTTATTGGAATATTTAGAAAAGATATTTTGAGTCCTCCTTTCTATTATCTTGAGTAAGTACTTATTTTTCTACAATCTCCCATATGTCTTAAGAATAAAATTAAGTCTTCATTTTTATTGACCAATAATAATAATTTTTTCCATTAAACTAAGGAATTCCAATATTTTTCAATATTATATTTGAAGCTACCAAGTTATTGCTTGTGATGGCCTTGCTTGATACCAAATGGAGAAAAAGGAAAAGGAAGTACAAAGAAGAAAATAAAAATAGTGGTGAGAAGAAAATTTATTTTATATGTACCAAATTAATAGACAAATAATATTCATTTTTCATACAAATATTTATAACAAAATATTATGTTTCACATGAGTGGAGATAAAATAAATAAATAAACACTTGGATAGTATACTTTTTCACATACAAAAGATAGTTGATTTCTAATGTTTAATCCCTAAAGATTAAAAAGAAAAAAAATAACTATGAATTATTCTGTAACTTCTCAAGAACTCCAAATTAAGACAATCAATGTAGGAAAATGTAGGAGAGGAGTATCAATAAATTTATTCTTTAATTTTTCATCCTATTTGCAAACGATGGAGGTAGAGATTATCTGGATTGAGTTGGAAAAAACATATTTCACATGCTTTGATTGAGAATGCAAGATTTTAGAGTAATATTGATGTCTTTGGTGACATTATTGATTGTATTTGATGATGAAGGATGAAACTATAAACTATAAATTTAGTTGTTTGGATAAATTATTTAAACACAATCACAAGAATTACCACCTTGAATTCAGCTCTAGCTTCTGGCTATAGAGTTCATAGAGTCACAATTAGTTGGAGAAGAAGAGAGCTAGTGGCCATTTGTTAAAAACTATTGACTATTCAACTTGGGTATTTTGTGATATTTATTCTTCAAATGGATCCAATCTAGAATTCTCTATTTTTTTTTCAACTTCATCATCTTAGCTCAAAATTATTTACTTTTTGGGGCTTGAACCAAGGACACCTCCAACAACAACACTACTATTATATGTGTTACTATTATTATGATTATGATTTTTATTATAATTTTAATCATTAGTTTTAGCTTGAATTTTACTAAAATAATATTTTTTTCTTGATATCTCCACAAGAATGATGTGCAAGAAATTATATATACATATAGGGTAGCATTTTCACTCATAAAAATAAATTCATAATGGTTATCAACATCAAACTTCTAGATTCTAGAAAAACAATAGATCAATTATATGGATGTCTATGACCCAATGCAAACATACTCTTGTATCCTTGAGAGTTGAATACTACTATATAAACTAATTGAATAAGACTTAAATAGATATTTTTCAATCAAACCAAGTTAAATTAGGATTATTAATAGATATAAACTCCAAAAATCTAAAGTAAAAGGTCAACAAACCATGTAAAAAAAAGTAAGAGAGACTAGCAAGAATCAAGAACCTTGATTTTAAGAGTAAGATACAAGTAGTGCAACAATAAAAGTAGTGATAAATTTAAGAAAACACCCCTAAGAAAGGATATTAAATCTTGAAAACTATTTTACTTTTTGGGAAATGAATATTAATTTCTATGGGTAAATCTTTGCTTTAAAAAAAATCTAGTGATTTTAAATCACTAGAAATTTGTAAAAAAGCTTGGAAAATCTTGATGAAAAATGGGAAAATATATTAACGAACACGGTGAATCCTTCCCTCAAAAAAATATTCATATGAAAAAGTAAGGGCCTCAAGTTGGTAGTGATTGGCTAGTTAAGTTGTAGTGCTTGTTTCTATAATTCCTTAATTCCTCAATAATTTAAATCAAACATTGAATATTTTAAATTGGCCCTAAATTACTTTTCACCACCATTGGTTATATTCATAATCTAACAATTTAGGATTTATTTTAGACCCCATGGGAATTGGAGCTCTATAGGTACATAATTTAGCCCATAAAATTTAATTCCAAACATAGTTTATAAATATTCAATTAACCAAATCTAATTTTGGGATTGATTAGAATTGGAGCTATGAGGGTACATTTTAACCCATGGAATACAACCCCAACCATTAGATTTTAAATAAAACCAATGTTGGTGGTTAAAGTTTGGCAATATGGCCCTAAAGTAAGTAATAATTATATAATATTATTATTAAATTAATTGTATTTTCTATTATAATTATAAAATTTAGGTGAATCAGATCTAATTAGTCATCATTTGAATATTCTGGAAAATTTTGGAGTTAAAATTTTTAATAAAATATTTTTTTTTGCAACTCAACCAACACTAAATAAAATTTTGCAAAATTATGGTGATTCAGGTCACCTTACAAGTTGTACTATTATCCAAATTTTGAATCCCAATTTCAAAGTTATTTGTCAATTGATGAATATTAGCCACTAAAAAAATCACTAAATAAAAGTGTTTAAATAGCTTAGAATAAGTAGGTAATGGATGAGAATCCAAAAAAGCGATAACCAAATGAGTGTCAAAAGTATTTTATGGTAAATTATGAATCATTTACATTAAAACCTAATATCACATATGATTTGGGATCAAAATCATATGAAAAAAATCAAAGATTTCAAAATTGATCCATAAGGATGAGGAAAAATCATCCCTCAAAAAATGACCAAGAACTTTACAAATTAATAAATGAAGAATTTTTTATATAGAATAAAAAATTCACTAGCATGGTGCAAACTAGTGATTGCATATTCACTAGGGGTAGTTATGTTTGTCGTAGATGCAATTTTATGTTTGTGAAAATGACAATTTCATCCTACAAAGTGGCAATTTTT
The DNA here is from genome assembly GCA_007258455.2 of Sequoia sempervirens. Classification (NCBI taxonomy): domain Eukaryota; kingdom Viridiplantae; phylum Streptophyta; class Pinopsida; order Cupressales; family Cupressaceae; genus Sequoia; species Sequoia sempervirens. Next base: position 558,336,705 of record VDFB02000015.1, on the reverse strand, counting down.
TCTTAAGTTTGATACCAAGTTGAGAAAGAGAAAAAAAGCTTCTAAATATGAATTATCTAATATTCCTTCATACATGAAATCACAACTCCAACACTTTTTTAAAGTGGAAAAGTAAAACTAGAGGAACAAACAATTATTTTTGCATTGAGGAAATTTTGATGTACCAAAGAGTTGAGAAAAGTAGAGGAAAAAATATCATTGAAACAACCTATAGATTTCCCTTAATAATACCTTCAAATTAAGGAGTGAAAGTGATCAATTGATGCTTTCAAGTTATTTCTCCCATGCTAAAATTTTTAAGTTAAAATTAATTTTTTTCATACTATCACATTTAATTATGCCATTTTTGTGTCATGTTTCTCATAGTAAATATTTTTTAACTATATTTAAATTGTTTTCATTTTAAGGTTGATTTAACTAGCAATGGTATCAAACATATAAATAATTTCTCATAAATAAGAATTCAAGAAATCACAAATCTTTTTGATATTATAGTAGTTTTATTTTTGAAATTTTAGAACTGATGAAGAGTTCATCTAATTGTGATATGATGATAACCATTTGAATGGATTTAATGTGTTCATCTAACTTTGATATGTTAATAACATTTTAAGATGGTTTCAATGAGGTTTTGTGTGCTATTTTTAATAATTTCCTATAAATATTTTTTTTGCATAGCTAGAGTAAGCATTTGAATAGAATATACATAGAATATTAACATGGTGTAAAATTATGAAATATAGAATTTATTCTAATACACAAATGATAATATTTGACCTTTTGTATAGTATGTATAAAAGTGTTTTTTACAATATCATATATTTTGGGTCAAAACATGCATGTGTATGTCCAACATAATTTGAGCTAAATCAAATTATTTTTCAAATTCCTTTGGTGGAAAGATGTATATGGTTATGAAGTTTGATCGATATTTTTTTTAATAAATAATTACTATTTTCTAAAAAAGCTATTAGCCTAATTTGTGTTTCTAAAAACCCCTTGTATACGACCAACATAATTTGGGCTAAAATAATTACATAATGAATTCTTTTAAGTATATAGAGAATGATGTTTAGATTGGTCAAACATAAATTTTGAAAAAAAAATCAAAATTAGATGAATTTAAAAATAGTAATATATGTCATTTTAAGTTTATCAGACCCTTTGTTCAAAAAGTAATGAATAAATAGAAAAATATATCCAAAAATTTAGAAAAAAAAAAACATCTTTAAAAAGTAGATATTGTCATATGTAATGAGTTTCAATTTGGTTAAAAAATTCTAAGAAAAAACATCAACCATATTTTTAAATTCAATTATTCTCTTACAATTAACATGGAACTCTACTTACAATTCCAAGGTTAAGGTTGGGGTTTCTAAGCCTAAGACAATAGCCATACATTTCAAATTTAAAATTGTATGGAACACATACCCATTCTAAAAGAAATGGATACATGGTGTAAATGGAAACAAGTACTCATTTAGTACTCATTTTATGATGGGTACTATTTTGTAAAACTAAATGGGTACTCATTACATATGGGTAGGATTTTAGGCTCAAAAACATGATCCTAAATAGCTACCCATTTTTTATAAATTGCATACTCATTCTTATTATGATTTTTCTTCCTTGCATGACTCCCACTAAAACTGGACTCAAATTCTTACTCTTACCCATGTCTTGGGTTTATGAATATTGTTTCAAGATGAAATATTTTTATCATTTATAATTTAATGATAGAAAACCATCTAATCTACTCCTCTCTTTTGTTCTAAAGTTACAATATATACAGAATTGTTTATCCATTAGCAATATATCATGAGGTCTAAAAACCACTAGATAAAAAAAAACATTAAAATATACATTTTTAAGATCTAATCTTCACAAAAATCTCACAAATTTAAAGATTGTAAAATCTACAAATATCTCCTACATTATTATTCCAAAGGAATGCATGAATGCAAAACTATATGCATGTAATTTTATAGAAATAAGAGGAAGATCACCTTAAAATAACATCATGACAAAATTCATAGATTTTTTGTTAGTTCATCTTAATAAATGATACAAAAAATTTGATATATATTCAACTCAATGTATAAAGTAAAATTTAATGTATTCATACTATGTGGAAGAAAATATCTTTTCATATCATAAAATTTCAAAAAGTAATAATAACATAATTTAATTGATCAAATAGAATAAATATTAATAGAATAAGAAGAATAAGTATGAGGAGAATAAATGTCTTCGGAGTATAGTGATATAATATATGTGTCAAACTATGTATTTATTTATTTTGTTAAATTTAATAATTTCATTGAATTATAGTATTAGACAAGGGGGTTATGTATTAATTCTTGTAAAATTTATTGGGATTTGACTATTTTTTACATTTTCATATTTGAGTTGAAAATCCCCAAAATAAATAGACCTTTGGTGGTTTCAAAAGACATGTTAGAGTGTTTTTTTTATTAGTGATCTATAAGAAATTGTGGATAGATTGGAGGATCTAGGTTTTGAGGGTAAGTCTTAAGAAGAAAAACTAAAAAATATTAATGGTGCTCTTAAATGTAAGAAGGATAGAAAAAATAATCAAACATATGTAAGAGATAAGTGTAATGATAGGACTAAGGTTCACAAGGAAGAAGAGGAGAAAAATATGGAAAAATTATGAAGTTATCAAAGATAATGAAGAGGAGGAGGAACTTGAAGTCCCTTGTCCTAATCATAGATCTTATGTATTTTATTAGAAAATAAAGGAAAGGGCCTTGATCTTGAACAAAACAACCAAACAAACACTAGGGTCTACAAGTCCACAAGTTCAAGAAAAAAAAGGCCTATAAGCCTACCAAAAAACAACACCAAGCATTAAGGTAAAAACCTATTGAAAATAAAACCAAAATGGTATGTAGGCCTCATTGACACAGGATGCAAACCCCAAAGAATCAAAGTAATAGAAAAAAGGAAATGTATGCAACAAAGAACTAATCCTTAGGACTATTAATGAGAATCCATTCTTCCTTACGCAGCTCTAGGTCATTCTTCCAAGTATTCTCAAAGTGACCTAAGAATGACCAAATATGAAAGTGACCTAAGAATGAAATGCAATGTTTCAATGGCCCTAATGATATAAATGACTATTCTAATGCAAAAACAATAGATTTGAGATATCATAGATAAATTCAGACTCAACAAATGAACTAAGAAAAACATTATGCACTTGTGGTATAAATTTGAGGCTGATTTCCAAGGATGTTTCCTCTGGGTGTGCCATTGTCAACCAATTTTAGATCTACTTTCACATTCCTCTGGTGTTGGGTCAGAGATTCCATTTTTGGCCTACAAATTTGTTGGATCACTATTAGATCTTTCTATCATTGAGTTTTTGTGAGTTTTCAAGGTGTAGGGTTTTGATTGCAACAATGGATAATTTATCGTAAAACTTCTTTCAATCCTCTTCAAACCTGAAACTTGCATATTCAAAGAGGGAAGAAGGGTTGTGTCATTTAGGGGCTTGCCTTAGTCAAGCCCCATGTTAGTATTTCCACTTTCATAATGACAATGTCAATGATAAAAGGATAAATGATAAAAAGGAATGATGAATCCATAAAGTGTTGCAACTCACCACCCTTGAATGGCTTTCTCGAAGGACTAAATTCATACACATCTCCTCAAGGATTAGATCTTTCTTGCTTGAATTTCTTCAATTACTTGGAGACCTACAAGGATTAGTCTTCACAAACAATATAAAAACATAAACATGAGCACATTCACATACACTTTGACATGATACTTGGATCTTGAATTGTTGCAATAAATCACTCAAATGGTACTCTCAACTTGCTTGATAATGCTCTTAATAATAATTTCTCCTATAATTTCATGTTCTTGCTAGATTTCTTCACTTAGGAAATTAAGTATTGAATTAGGTCAAATAACCTAAGGGGGAGCAAAACATAGTGTGAAATTGTCAAGGGTGATAATTTATGACTCTACAAATATAATGCAACTCATTGCATTATCGATCTTCACCATATTATCTTTTAGTAAATCACTTTCATTATTTGATTCACTTCAATTAACACTCCCTATAGATTGTCCATCTGATTCTTAATAATTTGGAGTACCACACCCTAGGTCCCCCTCCTACTCTGAGGTCATCGTGTCCTAATGTTTATTAACATTATTCTCCTCCTATTCTAGGTTTCACCTTCCTCATCTTCCTCAATGGAAATATTTATCTCATTCCTATCATTGTCTTTCTTTCCTTTTCCTCACTCTTTTCCTCCTCTACATCTTCATCCTCACTAGTGTTATCTTTGCCAGACTCATTCCTAATCACTACAATTTATTTTTAATTAGTATCATGGTCCTCCTCCTCAAACATCGGGAAATACTCTTAATCTGAAGACTCAACACCTTCCTCATCAAAATCCATCCTTTTCCCTTTAATTTCCTAGTTTTTTTTGTTTTGTTTCTCCAATTTAGCTAATCTAGTTGACTTTCTCTCACCTCTACCACTACTCAAGTCACAAAATTGACTCACATTTCCCTAGCCCAAAATTTTAATTGAAGCATTCTTAACCATCATCTTCTCCAAATGGTCAAGGAACTTCCATTTTGAACTAGTAGGGTTTTCCAAGATTTTTGTTTTTTGAGAGGGAGGGGTAGACTACTTTTCCTCTATGAGAGATTTTTAAGAAACAATACTAAATTAGAGAGAAGATTTTGGATTTTTTCAATGGGTAGGTTTATTCTAAATCAAATGTGGATTATCCTTTAATGGCTTAATTTATAGGGGTTTAATAGATTTGGTTAGATAGGGATAAGGGTTTAAGGTGAAACATTATTATAGAGCCTTAAAATTAGGCCTTGGTACATTAGGGGAGAGGCCCCTTTTTCCTTGCATTGATGCACAAAAATTAAAACAAAGAAAGAGATATTGATTTTTTTATTATGCCTTATATGATTAAGGAAAGGAAAGTGATATCCATGGATAGTAGTAGATATTCCTTCTAGAGCGAAATATTTCATAATGTGTAAACTCACCAGAGCATAAGGAGATGATAATTTATCTCTATCATAGAAATTTAAAAATCTCCTTAGCTTCTCATCCTTGTCTAGGAAGCTATTAATGAAATGGTGGTAGTTCCCATTTCTCACCTTCACCACTTTTATTCCCTTACATTCTAGACATAGCGCCTCAACAATAAGCTTAGGAGTTACCTCAAATTGAATACTACCAATAGTCACCATACCCTACCTTGACGAGTTAAATTTTTTTGATGTAATAATGTTGTTAAAGACCTTCATGGCTTGGAAGAAGGGCATCATGCAAGCATCCTTGATTAACCTCTAGATATCACTATTTTATTTGAGGAAATGTGATATTAGGGCTCAAAGTGCTTTCTTGGCCCACCCATGGTCTACCTAAAATCCTTACACCACCTATGCATAATATTTCAAGGCATTGGATACTCACTACAACAATAGATATTAAACTTGAAAAAGGAAAGAAACTAATTTTTTTTTGTAGTTTTGCATAAAGGTTGAGATAAAACATTTTTTAATGATTGAGCCTATCTATTTAAATTGGCCTTCAAGAAATCTCTGCACTTTTTCTTTATGATAGACTAGCAATATGACTTTTGATTTGAATATTATTCTTAAATTAGGTGATAAGGAGATTAGACCCATGACACATGTGAGCATTAAGGTACCCTTGCAAAATCATAATAACTATTTTATTAAACATTTCCTTGGGACTTGGAGAAATAAGGTGACAACCAAGAAAAATATTATTAATCATTAGAGGGGCCTTTATTTTACTAATCCATAAATATTTTATCATATAATTTTTATTGCATCCATCTCTTAATTTTACGATGTGACTTTTATCCTTCATCACATGAAATCAACTCCAACCATCTTTAGAGTCAAGTTTCATAAATTGATAACAATTTTAATAAAAGTCATGTGATGTAATATTTTCCTTTAATTAGTCAAGAAAAATCCACTATTTTTGAAATCACTCTTGATACCATTCCTTTTCATCTTATCCTTAGCATTTAAATTCACTATCTTGGATAGAAACCATGTGCCCAAAATAAGAATCCAAGGATCAATGTTAGAAACCATAACCATAGGAACTAGATTGAGTATAATTCTTATTGATCTTTGTTTTATTTATTCTCAAACAATCTTCAAAAATAACATCTTTTATTATTTGGAGGACATCATCATATTTCCAACTTACCCATTGTAAATAGCAGATCCCAACATGGGAAGCAACATCAGCTGCTCTATTTCGTTCTTTGTAAGTATGCAATAACCTAGATATTTATCAAGGCACTCAATCATTTTTTTTAAGTCTTCTAATATATTCTTAATTATCCATACAGAATCAACAATACCCTTAAAAATGTCTATGATAAATTTGGAGTCACCTTCTATAATAAATTTGTCAAATCCTCCTTCCTTAGCCCCGTTCAGACCCCACCAAATAGTAGTAGCCTCTACTTCATTACTAGTACCAATAGCCAAAAATATAGTGTATCCATCAATAATAATACCCATTTTGTCTCTCATAAGTCCTCCAATAGAAGTTTCTCCGAAGTTACCTTTTGATCAACCATAAAAAATAATCTTGATCTAGCCATCACTTGGAGGGCTTTAGATTCACATTATTTTTCTTATCTAATCTTGGCCAAATTAATTCTTGTTAGATCTTTTTAAATTCCCTAGTTTTGTTTGATTCTAAGGTCCCTAGAGGTGGGCATTAATTTAGAGAATTCAAAATTTATTAAATCTATATTGTCCTATATTTGTTGTTTTATGCTCAAGAAAACCTTGATGCTTCTTGTTTGCTAATCTATAAACATCCTAGTTTCTTTCTTTCCACAAGATCCATGAAACAAATGAAGGAATTTACTTCCATAGTTCTACAATAATTGGGTGCCCAAAACTAAAGTTATTCCATTTTTTAATAAAATAACTAAGGGAGTGGGGAACCACCCAATCAATCAACAAAATACATAAGAAATAAGTTCATAAATCTCTAGCAAAAGAATAATGAAAATTGGATGATTAATATTCTTAGCCTCTTCAAAGTAGAGGGAGAACCTATTAATAAACTAAAAACCTCTTCTATTAAGAACATCAATTGTAAGGATACTACCATGTGCAGCAGCCCACCAGAAGTAGTTTATCTTTGGGATGAGTTTTGCATTCCATAATTTTTTCCAATCAAAGTTCTAAGGTGGGAGAATATGTTGCTCCATCATGGTGTAGGAAGATTTGATAGAGAAAACCATTGAAGGGTTGCCACTCCAAATCCATTCATCTTGACTATTATGAAAGAAGAGAAGGAAATCTCCAAGAAGAGGATCCAAGAGAAGAAAGGAGTTGAGTTGACCAATTTGGTTCCCACCCCTTAGGACCCTCAACATAGAAAAATGGTCACTAAATTTTTTCCACTTTGGGGAATCACCTCCCCAGTCCACATAACCATATATGAAATTTGAATTAATTCTTATAAGATCGTTCTTGATATGATTCAGCTGATTAGTAAAGGACAACAAACAACCCCTTCCGCAAGCATCATCTCAAAATATAATCTTCATGTCATTACCCACCCTTCATGTGACATCTTGCTTGAGAGTATTTCTGATCTTCATTATATTGTTCTAGATAATCAACCACTTAAGCTAGTCCCGAGAGAAAAAAAGACAACCTAGATTATAATTTCCTAGGTATTTAGCTTTTAGGATTTTTAACCAATCTTTAAAACCTTCCAAGTAGTGCCAATCATTTTTAGAGAGGATGGATTTATTGAATAGATTTAATCTTCTAATCCCCAGACATTCAACATTTTTGGTGAGAAACCCTTGTCCCAATTTACTAAGGCTATCGTACCTTTTTCTTCTATTCTTGTCCAAAGGAAGTTTCTTTGAATTTTCTCAAATTTCTTAATTTTGAAAGAAGGAATTTTAGAAAGAGAAAGAAAGTAAACTAGGATATTTTTAAGATAGGATTTAAGGAGTTGTATCCTACCTGCCAACCTTAAAACCTCACCTTTTCACTGTACTAGTTTTTTTCTAGTCCTTTCGGTAATAATATTTTGGTAGGTGATAGGGGTTTTTTTTGTGCTTGGATGAAGACCAAGATAAGAATCTAGTCAAATAGCCTCCTAACAACCCAAAATTTTCAACACCTTGTCTTTTAGTTGTTGATCTATTTTGAAATACACCTTCTTAGAGTAGTTAATATGTTGTCTTGAAGCCTTAGCATAGTTTTAAATAATGGATGTCCAATTGGTAGCCTCAAAAACTCAATATACACCAAAAAGGATGGTTTCACCCATGAAATGTTTATGGGAAGTAGCAAAAGTGAAGATGTCTCTTTAATCCCTTTTGAGGAATCCTTGGTCTAGGTTTCTCTGAAAGTTTCTCCCTAGGGCTTCAGGAACAATTATGAACAAGGAGAAAGGGGCTATCATTTCCTTAAACCTTTACCACAAGAAAAGAAACCTTTGGGGACTCCATTTAGTAAAATAGAGAACCTTGGTGTAGTGACACAAACTTTAATTAGTTTTAAGATTTGGCCACTGAAATCAAATTTCTCCCAAACAACAATGAGGAACTTCCAAGAAACCCTTTCATAATCCTTCGAAATATCTAATTTTAAAACCATTCCTAGTTTCTTTACACAAAGTTATATATAGTGAATATATTCATGGGAGACAATGATAGCATCACGAATTTTACTTCCCTTTACAAAACCCTTTTTTCACAAATATCAGCTTATCAAAAACCATTTTTAACTTGTTTAAAACAATAATTTTAGAAAAATAATTATACACTAAGTTACATAGACTTATGGGTCTATAATCTTAAAGAGAGGTAGCCTCCTCTATCTTGGGGATTAACACAATAAAAGTTGAATTAATTTTACTTAGTGGTCATCCTGATCTAAAGAAGTCTCTACAAGCATTTAAAAGGTCAAAAATAACATCCTAGAAACCTTGAAAAATGTTTGGGGGGTACCATCAAGACTAGGAGCTTTGAAAGCTCCAAAGGAAAAAACCACATTATTAACTTCTTGCATCATTACTTGTTTCCCCATATCCTTAAGATCCATATCCAAAATCACCTTAGGAATAACATCAAGTAGAGTTTCAATCTTAGCATTAGTTTGAACCTAGGTTCCACCATTATCTTTGAAAAAGTCAACATCCTTCGTAGCCATGTCATCATGATTTGTTGGAATAATAACATTACACTTACTAAAGAATGAATGTTGTTTCTTTTCCTATGCTTCAAATTAGATTGGTAGAAGAATTTACTATTCCTATCCCCTTCTTGCAACCACTATATTTGAGATTTTTGTTTCTAGAAAATTTCCTCCTTCTTAATAACTTTGAACCATTTTTCTCTAAGCTCTCTTTCTCTCTTCGAAGTCTTAGTGTCAACATCACCATTCTCCATCTTGGCATGAATATCCTTTAGACTAGAAAGAATGGATCTCATAGTGTGGAAGATATTTATAAAGGATACTTTATTCCATCCTTGCAATTTATCTTTGATTCTTTTTAGTTTTTGAGCTAGGAAAAACACCGGTGTACTCTAGAAAGGAAGATTCCACCAATGTTGAATAAGATCCAAAAAATTAAGGTGAATATTCCACATTATCTTGAATTTGAAGGGAAAGGGGCTGGATGGTCTTAATTCCTCCCACCTAAGAAGAAGACCACTATGGGCTAAAGTGGACCTTGGAAGGGTAGATAGATTTAGATTTGGGAGAATATCCCAATTGCCAAACATCAACACCCTACCCAACTTATCTTGGATGTGGTTGTGCCCTTGATGTTTGTCTGACTAGGTAAAATTGGATCTAGTGAGATCAATGTCTAGAAATCCTTGAGAACAAATGAAACTAGAAAATTCCAACATACTATCTGATTAGTCTTCCAAGACACCCTATATGTTAGAAGGATAGAGATGCCCGTGTTAACATCACTAGCCAACATCCAATGCACCTTTTGGTTATTTGACTTGATCATAGATAAGGAGTTCTAGAGAAGAGTTAGGGGCATAGATATTGAGAAGATTTTATTTAACAACATTCCTCCCATCTTCCATTATTGTTTCTAAGAAATTTTTACTATAGTAACCTTTGGTCTCATTAAGTCTTCTAGGGTTCCTTAGGGTAGCAAGGCTGCCAAAGGCTCCTTGTGCATTGCTTATATAATACTCCACTATGGGCCATATATTATTAACAATATTTTCAAAGGTCTACTATTGCATTTTAGTTTCTTGGATAAGAAGAACATCCAATTTTAGATGCATTATAAAACATTTAATAATATGTTGTTTCAATGGGTTATTCAATCCATGAACATTTCTATTTATTAAGAAATAAGAAAGGAAGTCACAATCCACTAGATACTGACCAGGAGAGGCCTAGCCTCCCCTAAACTAATTTTTGGTTTTCTTTTGGCTTGAAAGGCCATCAAGGGTCCTTTCTTTCCTAGAAGCCACCTCTCGAGTAGCCTCTCTAAACATGGTATCCCTCTGAGAAGATCTCCCTTGTTTTTTTTCACCCCCACATCCACTTTCTTTTTCTCTTTTCATTTTCTGTTTATCTGAGTCCAGTCCTCTTCCAAACCATCCTTCATAGTGCTCCATAAGGATAAAGGGGACTCCAAATCCAAAAAACCATACAAGGCTAGGGAATCATGCATAATCTTGTTGTGGTTTTCCTAATGTAAGACATCTTCCTCACCCAAAGAAACACAGACTTCTTTCAAATTCCATCTCTGAGAATTTAGGGGGGAGGGGGGAAGGTCAAAATCATTGTTCCTTGTTTCTTAAAAAAACTTAGCATTCTGCTTGGCCTGAGCGATATTCTCCCTAGGGGAAGCCATTGGTTCACGTCCTTTGTTATTTTCACCATTATTCACATCTTGTTTCATCTCTGATTCCAAAAGCACAGAGAGTTCAACATGGGGGAGTCTCAAGTCCTTATTCACATTTGTAGAGAGGTCCACCTCCTTTTGTGGGGAATAACAACTTCAAAAATCTATAAGATTTACTCAGATGTTTGAATTTCCTACAAAGCTAAAAAAATTCCGACATTTTCATATTCTATAGCTTGATTCCATAACACAAACCTTGATTTCAAAGTTATGGAGTGGGGCAGACTTTATTAACTACCACATTCACACATATTCTAGCAAAAACTAGTCTTGATTTTTGCATAGTAACTTTATCAACTGCTAAAAAACTCCTAAAAGAGTTAGCAATTCCTTGGTAAAAAAAATTATTCCATAACTCTAGAGGGAGCCTAGGGAGTTGGTTCTAGGTGGGGGAAGCCAATATGAGATCTGTCGAGGGTTCAAAGCTAGGCTTCCACTTTCATAGGGATAAGTAGTTCTTTGAAATTTTTATCCAAGACCCATGGAACATCAGTAAGAGTCTTAATCAGATCTTCATGATTCACAAAACTAAAGATAAGAAAGCCATTAGGCATGGTGCTAGCACTCACCTCTCCTTTAAGTTTCCAAGATGAATCAATCCATTTTTTCACTTGATCAATATTGTCTAAAAGACAAAGTCTTACCTACAAGGGATGATTGAAGACTCATAATAGTCTCATGCATGATTTCATTCAGTACAACCACATCAAGGTCATCCATCACACAATATGTATTTGACACTCCTACATCCTTTGAGTACATGTTAGATAAAGGATCATAATTGACCAGTTTGTCCACAAAGGAGACTGGATTTTCTTCCACCTAAAAAGAATTGAGTTTCAAACAAGAGAAAGATGCCAGATCTTTTTTATCATCCTGAAGGATAACTCTTGAAGATGACGAAGCATTTTTGACATTTTTCCCTAAATAACTTGCTACTGGGTTTGATTTCCCACAATCAATAACTAGCAGAGAGGATGCAATCTTGGAAGAGAACACCACTACAGCCCCCCACCAGGTAGCACCATGGTGGACCACGTAGGTACAGGGAAAATTTGAATTTTGTAGATGGTGTGTAGAGCAGACATTTGAATGTAAGATAAAAGACTAAATGCATTATAATTTTAATATTTTATTATCTTTATGATAAAATAGCAATTTCTATATCTAATCATTTTGATTGTAATATATATATAATAAATGATACTTGCTATCCTTTAGAAAAATGAAATCAATGCACTTGATTGACCTCTTTTTGTTCTCATAAACTTTAAACTTTAAAGAGGGTTTGTATGTAAAAAATAAACAAAAAATGTGTTTAACAGTTTTCCAATGATAAATCCTCTTGAAATAAACTTGCGTACTAAAAATTCACAAGGAATAGGTTAGAGAAATAATAGACAATGGCAATATGGATTTATAAGCTCTAATCTCCATAGTGGTGTCAACAATTTGTATATTTTAAAAATCTATGAATATCATTTGTAATGTCAACTTCAAGGTATTCATGCATGGAAAAAATGTAGGTAGCATTATCTAAGAAAAAATAAGTAAATTTCAAAAAATTATTAATAATTTGTAACTCTAATTAGTATTACTCAACATGAAATAGTTTTTTTTCTCAATTGCAGTCTACATTTATTTTTACATGTATTTTAATATTGACTATTTTTAGCTACTTTTTTATAATGATTGTAATTGTTTCTAATGTAACAAATAATGGTTTTGATCAATTTGGTGCATATATAGACCATAGATAAGTTTCACATAACTTTATTACAAAATATATAATTCTTGCATTGATTTCAATTTTACAATGAATCTATTTTGAAATAATTATGTAAATCTTATATTATATTTCATATAATTAAGTATTTATTTAAGACAAAATTTATCTTTCTATAAAAATTCAATATAATAAAACAAATTATTGGCCTATATTTTGAACCCATAGGTCTAATTTATAGTTTTAATAATATAGTACTTTCCTTTGAGTAATATTGAGATATATAGTTTTGAACTAACGAAAATGTTTTATTTTCCTTCAAGATATTGAGTAATATTTAATTTAAAAAGGATGATATTTTTTAACAAATAATATTTGTAAAATGATTTTGTTGCATGATTATTGGTTGCCTAATTTTGACTCTTATTAGAACTCCCATTTTGATATTTAATTGTAATTTGACTTCACAATCACTAAAAAAATTAGTCATAGTACAATTCTAACCTAGCCCTGAAGAATTTTTTCCAATGCATTTAATTTTTATTCGAAATGGTGTACTATGGATTCAACCTAATTTTTCATATTATAGATTGAATGGGGGTTACACTTTCACTATCCTCTGGCTCTTAGTTGATTCATATGCCATTGTTTTTAAATATTATCCATCGCCATTCACCATCTTGTGACAATCACTACTATCTACCAACTTACATGGACAAGCCTTTTGCTTATTTTATTAAATTTAGAAAAGAAAACTAATAATTTTATGAGAGGTGAAATCAAATAGGAATATAAAAGGAAGATGAAAAAATATTAAACTAAAAATAAAATTAACTCTCACACTTTTTGATTGACCGTCAATAAAAAATTATATAAATGCTAAATAAATGAAATTGTGAATGAAAAATATGTGCAAAAATCATCAATGTTGGTGGAGAAGTTATGCTCAAATAATTTGTGATGTTTTTTTTAATGTTGTAGCATCTACTTATTCAATCCAAGATGGGATAAACATAGGATTAAGTTCAAAATTATTAAAAAAAGTGAGAAAAGGTAGAGATTTAATCTTGGATCAAGAGTTTGACCCAAGAATGGTGGGTGTGATGGGGATAGATGGTAATTAATTTAAAATATGGGTGGAGATAACTATGAAACCAAATCATTTGAATGATGAGTTTATAATTATTATTTTTTATTAATTTGTGATCTTGAGCTAGCAAAATTGATTGGCTTGTAAATTGTGAGATAAATAAATTTATTATTTCATTAATATTTTGATTGGATAGTTATCTAATGAATGTGTAATTTTGGGGTCAAATTCATTTAATTCTAGATAATTTATATTTAAATTAAATTTGAATTAATTAAACCATAAATATTATTTATTAAATCGAATTGTGATAAAGTAATGGACTTAGGGCAATAATAATTATATAATTGGTTGAGATATGGTAATTGTGTTAAATGTTAGCATGACATCAAATTATAAAAAAATAGTGTTTATATGATTTTATGTCTAGATTTTACCCCTTTTAAATGGTGTTGTGACTAGAAGAGTTAATGTTGTTTCAAATAAAATATATATGAACATAGGGTGTGCCAAAATTGATGGCAGATAGAACCCCAAGGATCAAGGGTTAATGGGTAATTTGTTCTATTGATCAAATTAAATGAATTGATTGATTGTATTCTAAGCATGATTTGATTCTTATTTAAATTATTGATTCAAATTTTCTATTTGAGTTTTGGGATAAAATCAAATGATATGATGGGATTGAATAAGCAATTAGATGATGGTGTTCCTTTAAGAGGATAGCTAGGTTGGAAGAACACATACTTTCTCTTGAAATATATGGAAATACTAACAAATATGGGAGGGATGGATGGATTAGGGTAATAGATATAATGGGAGTGACTGAATAAATTGTTCAATAGGATGGGGAAGATATTATGGAGGATAAAATATTATAAAGAGAAGTAGGATGATGAAGAGATGGAGACTAGGGGGGGAATAGTAAGGATGATGAAAATAAATTATGATGGTAGAAATAGGGGACATGATAAGAATAAGGTGGAATTGAATAAAGAGTGATGTATACTAGTTTTATTGGAGATTAATATTTTGGAGATAGATATAGATGATTATGATATCCTCCAAAAGTATTGAACCTTAGGTGTATGCTAAGAATGCACAAGGATATTTTTATGTGTTGGAGCAACAATTTTTTTATAAGTGTTATGCAACATTATATATAAGGTATCATGATGAAAATTAACTATATGTGTAAAGGAATACCATGAAATAATAAATAAAAGATAAAATAAATAAAAATAATGATGAAGTAAAGATAAAATACAAGACTCAAAATGCCCCATCAAGCATAACCTCAAGAGATAGTCATAGTATAAGGAACTATGACGTCATTGTGGAGGTATGTCATGTGAACCAAACTATACATGACTAAATTAAAATAGCCACTTGGTGTCTCTCATCCTCAAGTTGGAACATCCAAAGTAAAGGAATAGAGTGGGACCAATGTGCAAGAATTATTCCTCATTTTGATATTGCAAGCATTACATGTCAAGGTTCATTATAAATGTGAGGTAAAAATATCCTTACACTTGATGGAACAAAGGAAATTGGCATGAAAAGGTATAGATCATATTAGCATAGTTGAGATACGTGTTTTTCTAAAGATTGTTCTTAAGAACTGACTCAAATATGATCTTCCATGATAGACATAAGTTTCCATTGGTAAGGATGCTCAAATTTAATGGATGGCTAAACTTGATGTGCCTAAGTTATAGATTTACAATATATAATGTAGCTATGAACTATAATAAATGAAACCTATGAAGGTTTTCATCATGATGCTTGACTAAGATGATATAAATATGGTTTTCATCAAAGGATAATTTTTTTCACTTTACTTTCTCTCATTTTTTGGGTGATTTTTTTTTGGCTATTACACATGATTCTTGTTAATTGGCTTCATCATGGTAAAATCCCCAAGGCATCATAGAATTTTTTTTCACCAAAAGACAATATTTTATCTTTACTTTTATTTTAGAATTTTTTGCTTTTTAATTTTTAATATATTTTTACTTTTTTTTTTGGTATTTCTGATAAGAAAATGTAGTAGTTCATGTATTCATCCAAATCCCAGGTATTTGGTTTAGAGAATATGTAGATGCCTAAATGACTTATGTTTAAGATAGATAATATTAGTGTAGAAATGTAAGTAACCTCATGGAATTCCTCAAGTGTTGGATTAAATTCCTCTATGTTAAGGTATCAAATTAGTGTACTATAATAACCCCTATGGTAAAATATAGCACCAAGAAGGGTGAAATGGGTAGCAAATTCAATGAATGTGTATATTATTTTTTGAGATAAGCTAGATGGAAGAGTTTAGGTAGTGAGTAAAACTATGGATATCATGATACAAGGGAGAAGTAGGATGAACAACATAACATACTATATTTATATCCGAATGACTTAATATTCCTTTTTGGTTAGGCCACCAATAATTTATGTTAACTCTCTATCCTAGTCGATGCCCATGTCTACGTCAATATAATATTATACTAAGAAAGTTGATCCATATTTTAATCTCTATAGAACAAATGGAAGGTGGAATTCCTCATCAAGTGATGCATCCTTTTATTCTTGAATGGTTGCTTCACTTTTTTATTTCTTTTATTTCTTATATCTTTTCCTATTTTACAAAGAAAAGATGTTCTTTGTTCCTTAAAATATTTTTAATTATAAAGATTCAATTTTGAAGCTCTTTTTCTGGTTCCTCTAAGGAAGATGATCTCCAACACCAATTATTTTGAGGAGAGATTCATCATTTTTATTGTATCTAATAGTATATAGTTACACTTTTCACAATCAATGAGGTGAGGATATTATAATTTCAAGGCTCATGGTAAAAATAGGACTAACTAGAGAGAGGTTGGTATCAAAAAAGTATTCATAAGGATCATGATGAGTAATGATTTTAATATGAATAACATTTGATGAAGCATTTTCAACAATTTATAAGTAGTCACTACAATTATTGAGATATTCATCCCAATGTATATACCCTAATCTCGAACTAGTTGTAGTCTTGAAAAAATGGATAGGTTCCAAGACTCCTTACTCATGTTCCCACAATACTTTAACTTTATAGTTAATATTATTTTATATTTTAATTTATATTAGGCAGACATTATTCTTGAAATATGGGGCACATTCATCTTCATTGTATAACCATGATACACTTGACGAGTATATTTTTTCATCAAAGAGAAAAAATTTATGACTAGAGTTGTAGATCAATACTAAAAATTCTCTCATTTCCACTTTTATTCCATGTTAGGATGGCCAAAGGCTTTAAGTGATAGTGAAATTTTCACAATGTGGAAGTCCTCTTGGATTTCATGCATATTGCACCCTTTGTGAATGATCCTAACCTTATTATAAGAAGAAAAGTTTCATGAGGTGGATTCTATATCACTAGAATAAATATAAGAGGAATTTGGTGGAGATGATGCCTATGTGACTTCTATGATGGGATAATAGTTTGATTTTAGCATTGAAACTCAAATATTTTGTAGTATTTAAAGGGGTTTTGATTTTATAATATAGTAAATTCAATTACCTTGTCAAACAACTTGGGACATTGGAAGAATATGTTCAAAAAAACTACCATGGCATGTTTCCATGGATGGATAAGAAGAATATTATATCGAATGCCAATATTGATGACATGAAAGAGGATGTCATGGACAATAAGTCCAAGATGGAGGCAAATATTAATGGTATTTCCATTATCCTATTCATCATTATCAAAGGATTTTTTTATACTTGTATGGGGTTACAAAGTCTCTTCTATGTATCCCAAGACCCTAACAAGCTACAAGTTGAAAAGGTTTAATCTAAAATTTTTATATATATGTACCCATTCAATTTTATGCTTCAAAATAAAGGATTCAATATGATATGCATGATTATGTGAAGGGTAAATATATGAAATTTATTTATGGATAAAAGTGATATGATGATCAAAATTAAGGAGTGTATTGTGTTCCAAGTACCCAGAGGGACCAAATCCATTTGAAACCTTTGACCCTTTCAAGACTTTATATGGTATGCTTAGTGAACATATGATTATTTTCCAAATATCAAAGATGGAAATATTTGTTTTTGAGAAAGAAAAAACTAGGTTTCACAGGGACTGGAAACCATAGAGTATACAAAAAATAAAAATATTAAGCATTAATGAATCCTAAACAAAAAGGCTGTGAAAAGAAAAGAGCCAAGAAAGCACAACAACCCCCAACCCAAGGCCAGCAAGGGACACCAAAATAACCCAACCAAAAAAAGAAGTAACAAAAACAACCCACAACTATCAGAGGGAGTTTAGAGCATCAACGGCCTCAACTTCGAGAATGTGCATGTCATGGGTACACTTTTTCAGGGCCTGAACCATCTGGGGCATAGGAGGCACCTTCCTCTTCAAATTGGCTCTCGTCCTCTTCAAAATTTCAGCATCCTTAGTCCTACTTTTTTCCTTTTCAGCTTCCAAATCCATGATCAGAGATCCTTGTTGTGTGTTTTCCATTTTCTCAATCATAGCATTGATGATAATGGCGTTATGTTTCACCATTTTGTGGTTGTGCTCCATAATAGTTTTCATGGTGTCCTTTATTTTACCAATTTATACTTCCAGGAACTCAACCTTACCTTCATTATCCTCAACCTCCATCCTCATTTTATCCTCATTCCTCTCACGCTTCGTAGTATTAAGGGAGCTGACTTTAACATCCAAATTCTCTAGCTTGTTGTTGAGGGCCCTATTTCTAAGGTTAAGGTCCTTAATTTCATGGAAGGCCCACTTCATAATTCTGAAGTAATCAACAACACCATTTGTAGTGATGGCCAGGATATCCCCAGGAAACTCATAGTCCTGTTTAAAATAATGATCTTTAGGGTTAAGGTCACTAGAGAATCTAGGTCTATTTTCTCTGTTCGTGGTAGGATAGGATGAGAAAGAATCCTTGATGGCATTAGGGACCTCTTAAAATATCCTTTGGGGTATCCTCTGAGTAAGAGACCAATTTATTAGCAAGGGAACCATTTTGAATGGACTTCTCTTTCAGAATAGAGCTACTGGGGTTTTGGCAATGCTTTTATTCTTAAGCGAGGGTTTACACTACCGGGTTTTCTTACCAGAATTGTTAGGGGAAGGAGGATCTTCTTCAATCCCCTCAATGTCAGGCTTGTTTTTATCCTCTGCCACACTATTTTTCATGTCATCATCTTCAGAGGACAAAGCTGAGATAGGGTTGGATAAGGTCGACATATTTTGAAAATGTTCATAAATAAGCCCGATAAGGCCAGTATGCAAAATTGGGTACTTTTTAGGATCCTTCTTATGATCTTCCAGGCTATTACTCATGGAACAATACTGATAGTAAGGAAAAGAAACCCTTACCTTGTGATGGAAGTGGTTGCTAAGGGAAAAGTGGTAGCCGTAGACCCTAGTGAATCTACTGTTCAAGGTAATGTATTCCATAATGATTTTGAGCACTTTTCTCCATAATGACTTAATCAAATCAACTTCAAAGTAGTTGTTGGAGACTTTTATCAGCTTAGTCTTCTCCTTATCTTTCCTAGGGAATCTAATAACTACCTCGTCAGATAACTTTCTATCATGAAAGAATTGCATTCCCTCTGTTGACATGCCGGTGACTTCCCCTAAGAGGTTCTTGTCCACCTTAACCTTCCTTTTAAAAAGAGTTATTTCTTCATTCTTCCAGTTTTTCTCAAAGTACTACTCAGTGGCCTTCAGATCAGGCCCATGAAGCTTTTTAATGAATCGGAGTAGGCTGCCACATTCAACTTGTCTCCATACCTTCGGGTTCCTCTTATGCATTTCATAAATCTTTGGCTCCACCCTTTTCATGTCTCCTCCCATAGTCACAAGCACATCCCTAAAATATCTACCAGAGCAAGAGTCCTGAAATAAAATTTTGAAGTTGAGCAAAAGAGCCCACAAAACGTGCCACTTCTTACTGCTAGGTAAGGTAATAAACGCGGCCCCATCAAATCTAATGATGTTGATTTACTTGACCCTACTCTCCTTCATCATCAAAAAAAGTTGATACTTTCCCATGGGTAAGTGCACCAAGATGGTTGCACTTTTGTGGCCAAACAAGAAAAAAACAAGACATAACGCGTTCGCGTTATAACGTGTTTGCGTTATTTCTTTTTAAAAGCAAAAAAAAAGCAAATCCAAATATCATTTCTCATTTCATTTTTTCTGTGTTTTAGCTCTGCCCGCAGCCAAAAACCCTGTTATACACGCTCGCATTCTTGGAGAGGTGATTTCTTCACAAATATGGCACCATGACGACGAAGAGATGCAAGAGGTAAGTATTGTTTGGTATTTGTTTTGAATTTGTTAGTTTTAAATTGATTTTGTTTGTTTTAGTTTAGAAATGAATGTTTTTTTTTAATTTGTAGGAAATCCTCAACAAGAGGAGGAAAATCCTCAACCAAATTAGCCTCAACAACAAAATCAACCTCCCCCACCATTCTCTCAATACCCTCCTGGCACTCAAGAAAATTTGAGGAGTGAAATTGAAAACAATAGAAAAGAAGTTGAGGATCTTATTAGTAGGTTGAGTGATCAAAATTCTTCAACCACAGAAAGAATACATCTAGCAGATTCATTGAAGGATTTGTTAAAAAATGTAGATGCAATTACCCAACAAATATTTGGATGGAAAAATAGGAGGCAAACATCGAGGGCATATTATGCAGACAAATTATCATATAAACAAGTAAAAGATTTAAAGATTACTAAAGGCGATTTGTCCTCTCTATTCACTGACCCTAGAAGAAATCAAAATCTCACCCTCTATGCAAAGAGGTTTCCTATTCATTGGTGCCACCACCAAGAGATTAGGAACTATTTTTATGACAGATGGTATATGGTCTTTGATTACCCATTGTGCAATAACTGTGAAGTCCCCCAATATTTTCTTATGAAATTATACTGTGAGTTTATATTGAACCAAATCCTAAATTATTTTGATATGAGGGAGTTTCAGGGGAGAGGTGGGGATCAGCATAGGATAGGCTCGGTGCATAGCCGGATCCTACACGACAGGGGAGACGACCACTCGCTAGGCCGCCTCGTGAGTAGATTGTGATGCCTGCAGTTGCAAAGGAGAGTGTTGATGTAGAGACTTTGCAGGTGATCACATCCTTGACTCGGAGTGTCATCCACCACACTAGCCCCATTGTACAGCGCAATCCAGGGGAGTCTTCAGGTGGTGGCCTTCAAGGCCATGTGTGTCGATCTTGCGGAGCCACTTGTTCGTATGACCCTATCGGCCCTTAGGAGGGTGCTACGCAGGATCCATATGCTTCTACGCAGCCTGATCTGTATGCATCTATGGGGATGGAGAGGGTGGCTGACATTCGGCATGATGCATATGGTATTGACAGTTAGGTAAAATTGAACATGTTCATTGAATTTAGTTTATTAAATTTTGATTGTGAAATGCAAGATTAACTAATTTAGTTTTATTATTTTAATAAAATTGTAGGGTCACAGTGTTGACCCTGGGTACACCATCAATCTACTTATTTTTGAGTACACCTATCTGGGGTATGTAAAGTTAGTAAACAATTATAAATTTATTACATGTGTTAATAGCATTGTTTTACGAATGGTATTTTAATATGTGATTTTGGATGTTGAACAGGGTGTTGTTGGAGGTTTCAAGGAAACACCTCCGAGTGCAAGTAGATTTGCTCAAACTTTCACTAAGGTAATAT
Source organism: Sequoia sempervirens (assembly GCA_007258455.2). Classification (NCBI taxonomy): domain Eukaryota; kingdom Viridiplantae; phylum Streptophyta; class Pinopsida; order Cupressales; family Cupressaceae; genus Sequoia; species Sequoia sempervirens. The sequence goes on along the minus strand of VDFB02000015.1, from coordinate 558,315,162 downwards.
AGAATAAAGAGAACTTAAAGTTAATGAATTCTAAGTTTAATCTAGATTTGTGTATATATAGTCATAAGAGTATATGTGTTCACTAGGTTATTATTTGAAATCTTTTAAGAATGGTCCTACCATGATTGTTTGTCTTAGAATTCCTACACTAGCAAGCTATATATAATAAAAATTTAACATGGAACTGACAAAGGTAGAGCTACATTCTACTCCATCCTATATAATTTTTTGTGATGTCAACGTAACCAAGAATAAGACTATGGATGTCCTACATGATGTCAATGCAACCAAAAATAAAACTTCTATCCTCGGCCCTATCTATCAGCCAAGACTCCTTCAATATCTCCTAGATGCTTGGAGATGCTTAAGACTAGGTCAAAATACCATATATTCTCTTCATTTCTTGCATAGCTCATCAAGTTTCCCTATATGTTCTCTAACTAATCATCATTGCATGGAAAGAAGTTATAAGTACTCATTAAACTCTCAACTATTGGAGCCTCCTCAAACTTTCCTGTAGGACATGGAAAATGCTTAGAAATGATGAAATTCCCTAATAGGGTGTGGGAGATCTTTTAGGAAAACATTTGACACTAATTTGATCCATTGAATTCATCTTCATTCTTATATATTCCTCAAATATACCTTGCAATACCCCTATCATACCTAAATCTACTGCATTCATGTCCTTGTTAGCTAGCATGTAGGTGATATAGTATGGTCCATGAATTTTTGTGTCTTCTTTTTTCATTTTTCTATACAGTCCTCTTTTATCTCACTACTAGGTCCTCACATAAAAAGAAAAGAAAAACATTACTTCTTTTTCTCATCTAAGGCCCCTAAGGTTTTAAACCCCTTAGATGCAAGGATTCAAAGCTCATCAACCATCTGGTACAAATGGCTAAATCCCAAAGAAGATTTGTAGCAATGAAAGAGTTTGGAAAGGTAGAGAGAGCTACATTGGTGACTCAGAAGAAACTTCAGCTTTCAAAAACAAAGCCAATTAGGCTAGCAGACATGTGGATCAGGACAACATTTGGTGGAAGAGGAAGAAAGATGACTAGAACTCTGGAGGCCCACCATACTGGATTTTGATATTCAACCATGAGAGCAGAAGAGAGAGTTGATATCATGTATCAAAACATTAAGCATGCATTCTTCCAGCCAATGGATAAGGAGATGATTACTTTTCTTCATTTTCATTTGCATAACCATATCACGGCATGGGAACTATGAAGACCAAGGATGTCCGGTTTTATGTGGAGGTAATGGATGTGGTCCAAACTTTAGGAGGGGCAAGAAGGTCAATGTATGATCTTGATGAATGATAGAAGAGGGGTTGGTCAACAAACCAGGGGGCACCTAGTCATGAGTAGGGACCTATAGGTTAGATTGGTGAGGCAAAGCACCAAGGAGGTCTTACAAGGAAAGGAAGCTAGGGGTACATACAAGGAAAGGCTCACTGCTTTTTCTCCTCTTCCTCTGTTTGAACCTCCTTGAGGTCCTCTACCCAGTTATATCCACCTCTTGTAGATGTTTCACCTCCATGCTCTATGAGTTTTGACTCTCCTTGGTTTCTTTGGTCATTGCCTCTACCTTGGTAGCCACCATGCTATCCTCTTTGATCTCTTCCTTTGCCTCTTCCCTTAGAAGTCTGATCTTGCTTCCTCTTACTCCTCTCTTCAATCTTTAATGCCAATTGATAACATTGGTGCACTATTTTTGGGCTTAAGAGAACCATCTCCTCTTGAATGTTCCACTTCAAACCATTGAGATACCTTGCCACCTTGATACTTTCATCCTCTGTGACATTGGACCTCATGCAAAGTCTTTGAAACTCCTCAGTATAGAACTCATCTCCACGATCTCTTTGCCTCCAAATACGTATACTCTTATGCAAGCTGAATTTCATAGTCTTGGTGGTATGCTTCTTTCACCTTGGCAGCCATTCCCTTCCAAGTAGAGATGGGTTGCTGCTACTCTCCTCTCTATCTAAATGAATTTCCACCAAGTTAAAGTAGAATCTCCTGGTCTTGAGTTGTACCTTGCCTTTTTATTAGCCCAGTGACTCCATCACACTCAAAATGGTTTTCCATTTCCCTCTATCCAATCCATAACTAAATCAGCCTCCATCTTTCCACTAAACAATGGTACTCCTTCAAGTGATTTTCCACTCAAAGCCTTCAATGCTTTCAGAAGGGATCCTCCTTCAATATAGAGATTCGGGGTTCAGGGATTCTATCCTCCTCTGCAACCTCTTCTTCTTTTTCTATTCTTCCATCAAACCGCATAACATTCAGTGCTTGCTCAAGTTGGTCTAACTTCTCTCTCAATACCCTATTGTCTTCCTCTATTTCTTCAACCCTCTTGGCCAACTCAACATTTGTCACCATGATGCTAGAACCACTAGACTCTTTCTCTGACATACAAGATGAATCCCAAATCTTTTGCTTGCTCTAATACCAATCTGATAGGGAGAGGGGTTGGAGGAATCAATCACTGATTCCTGCTCTAGGCCTTTCCTTGTAAGACCTCCTTGGTGCTTTGCTTCACCAATCTAACCTATAGGTCCCTACTCATGACTAGGTGCCCCTGGTTTTTCTGACGAACCCCTCTTCTATCACAAACTCCAACCACCAAGTCCACCTTGGTTCATTGCCACAACTCTTCCTTAGCCTTTACACTATACTAAAGACCAATCTTCCTCAACACTCCATCAACTCTTGCAGGGGTAGTGATTAGTCTTAAAATGCTTCAAACTATCCTCCAAAGGTTTTTGAACAACCTCCAAGACTTCAACTTCCCATCGCTCTCACCAATCCTTTAGCTAGGGTTTGAAAGGCTAGTAGCCCTTGAGCCCCTATTAGGTCTCCTTCACCTACAAAAAAAGTTAGAACTCACAAATATCAAAAAGACTTCCCACTCTTTTTCCAAGGTTCTTGGTTCACATGGACAACACTCAAAGATTCTTGAGGTCTTAGCCTTCCACTGTCCGTACAAAGCTCAAACATCAAATGGAGCAAAAACTAGGGTTTTAAGCCTTCCCTTGATAGTTAGCAAACTTCCAATTTGTTTACACACCAAATGGATAGATGGAGCATCCTCCTTCATGTAGTAACAAGGTAACACACCAACCTACCTCCTCCAAGAAGAAAATCCTCAATGGCTCAGCACCCCTGCAAGATTTGTGACCTGCACAACAAGTTTTTCCTAGCCGGACCTGCACTGGCTCGCCTAGGGCATCACTTTGCTAGCAACTCCTGCACTCAAACAAAACCTACCAACTAACATATGTACAAGCATGGTGTCTAGGAACTATTTCCAAAAGGTCATACGGTTTGTATGGTGGAAAAGTGCTCTAGCACCCCATTTACTCAACACTGCCTGTTTCAGGCCAGCAAGCACAAAGAAACCAAAATATTTACAAAGAGACAAGAAAATGATTGAAAGAACTATCTAAAGGCTACAAAAAACTTGTACTGGATTTATTCTACATCCTACACACAACACAGAACCAGATTTAATCCATTAGAGCCTTCTTTCAGACCAAAAAACAGAAAATTTCACTCAAAAAATTGTTTTCCTTCAATTTCCAACAAAACAATCCGTACAAACATACTTTCAACCTTGCACAAAGGTTGAGGAAAACTTTAAATATGCTTTCCCAACAGTTATTTTTCCAATGGGCCCTTCTTGGCCGCTCAAACACAAAAGGAGCATGTTTTTGCAAAAATTGTCAATAAATGCAAAAACCTCCATTCCTAAACTTTGGACTAGAACCTTTTTGTTTCTCACCCATGGTCAACATGACCTTATTAGAAAACATCATTCCAACCACAAAAATTCCTGAAGGTATACATCTAAGTCATAAACTCATTCTATACTTCCAAATTTTTCCTAGTGTGCTCTCTATTGCTTCCTAGGTGCTCCTGCACCAATGAAATTAAGGAAGAACAACAAGAGAGGAACAGGAAAAATAAAATCAATACATAGTTTCAAGGATTTGTCAAGTGAGTAAGAGAGCTATGGAAGAAAACTCATCTAAAATATTTTGAACTAGAGTTTTATATACCATTTAGAGAGCTTGGTTTTCATGAAGTTCCTTTCAAATCCTCTACTTTTATTGTTCCTATGGTAAATTTTTTGGTAGAGTTGGTGGAATTACCTTTCTTAGTAATCACTATTAGTGAGATTGAGATTGTTAACCTTGAGAGAGTAGGACTTGGGAAAAGGGATTTGATATGGCTATTGTTTTCAAATAATTAAAGCGAGATGTATTCCATAGGTATGTCATTCCTGAATCTTCACTTGATGGCATCAAGGAATGGATGAACTCCATGGATATAAAGTATTATGAAAGTAGAATGAACTTGAACTGGCAACCAATTTGTAAGACTATTACTGATGATCTAGATAAATTTATTGAAGATGTTGGTTGGGAATTTTTGAATATGGAAGCTAGTGATTTTGATTCTGATAATTCAAAAGAGTAAGATCAAGGATATGAGCCCTCTAATGTAGAAGAGGAATCATAATTAGATTTAATACAACCACCATCAAGAGTGTTACAATCCAATCAACAAGATGGAGGGAATTCTTATATAAGGATAATTTTCAATGTTGCAGGTACCAGCTTTAATGCCAACTACAATGGCAACATTGAAATTCCCTAGCAGTATTTATGTTAAGAAAATTTCCTTTAGATGCAAGGATTCAAAGCACATCAACCATGTGGCTTAATGTATATCATAAGTTGTACCATGATGTTCACTATGCATTGCTCTACTCTTTGGCATGAAATGCCTTTGCCTTGTCATTGATCACCATCATATTCTCCTTTTCATGATTATTTTCTCTATCATCTTTGGTATAAACACTTGGCTATTATGGCTTTAACTCAAGTGAAACTTAAAATCATAATGATAGGCCAAAGAAAGAATATTTGAATCTTTTCATGGCAAAGGAGACCTCAATTTAATCCTTGTCATCCTCAAAAGGTTAATTCCATTGTCAAACATTTGTATTGCATATCTTAAAGAAACATGACAAGCGTTTAATAAGGGTTTTGAAGAATAGGCCCTTGACAAGTTAGCTCCATCATTTTTTTATTGTCGTTGTATCTTTATTTAGCTCTTACTCCATTCCTTGCAACAATGATACTTGGATTTGTCATACTTAACTCAGTTGGCTACTATCAAAGCTCCTTTTGACTAGATCATCTCTTCTTCTCATATTGGTTGTCATATTTTACATTGTGTTTTGACACTTTTTCACTTCAAATTTGTCCTAAAGGGTCTTTTGTTTTTCAATGTGATTGTTCCAGGTTATTGCTTTTTAAAAAATTGATAATCATATTGTTGGTTACATTGCATTACTTCAAATTCGATAACTATTTTGTGATTGAATAATTTGTTGTTTTATTTTCAGATGTTGGTGAGAGAAACACCACCAAACGTAACAAGGGAAATGGATATCGGTGTTTCTACTGCAATACAATCCTCAATGGCTCTAATAGGGGAGGTATGAGGCAAATTACTAAATTTCAATTTACATTCATTGTTATAGATGAACTAGTTCTAGTGAAAAATCAAACCATTATCGATTCATAGTTTAATTCCTATTCAGATGGTTTATATAGGGCTTGAGCATGCCTGAGCATCGGCGTACAAATATTTCCATTGAGGAGAGTGATCGTCAGATGGCTGTAAGTGATTAGATTTTGTTAAATATATTAATTTTTATAATGTAATTTCTATATATTAATGTCTTTACTTCTTATTGTAACAGTTGAAACTTGACAAGGAGCTAAACACTAGGAGGAGCAGCAGGAGCACTCCTCAATAGAAACGGGTGACAGATTTATCGCCATCGGGTCGCCCAAGAAAGGGAAAGAAAATTGTATTTGAACCAGAGCATGGAGAGAAATGAATTTTGAATGTAGAGCCCTTTGTTGTATGCCTACATGGCAATTTTCTACATATTTTGTATTCGATATATTTGACATTGTATGCCTATATGGCATTCTCGTAAGCCTATATGGCCTTTTTGTAACTATATTTTATACTTATATTGACATATATTGATGTACATGCATACATGGCTATTTGATTAATACAAATCTTTTTTATTGATGGTGTCCATATTTGCATTATAAATTCATGGTTCAATAGATATGAGTTACATGTATTCAAGTGTATGCTTTACAACTTATGCACATATATTTTTTGACTTACGTGTGAACATCGAAAAGTGTGAAAATTTCTATGTTTGGAAGTCAAATGTAAGCCAATTTTGTAATTCTCAGTTCTTGCATACTCGATCTTAGGGACGTATTCCTTCCTAGCACATATTGTGAATATTTCTCATTTTAGTCGCGAAAGACAAATTCCTCATTTTTGAACCACTATTTTCTTGTTTGCCTTCCACACAGGAAAAATGTTCACACTGTTCAGTTTGATCAATGATCAATAATGGCTGATTGTAAACACTTGACATTTTTATGTTTTGAACTTTAATTTATAATTTTGTAGTTTATATTCATAGCGTTGATTACATTGCATTGCACATCTTTCAAACTTAAAGCATTGCTTCACATTGCATAACTAATAACTGAATCTTTGATAGATGAAAATTTCAATTACAATATAGTTTTACAAAGTCAACCTGAACATCATGATTACTTCACATTACATAACTAATAACTAGGAGAAGCATTTATAATTGCATTTGCTTTGTCATGGAATTCTATGAGACCACATTTCTTTTGAGGCATTTTTTCCGATAGTTCCTTTGCTTGTCTATACTACCACATTTTGATAGATGTCTGCAAAGCATTTTGTCAAATAGTTCAAGTGTTGCCTTGTTGCTATGGTGAGAAGCCTAAAAGAGATAACTGAACAAGCTATGCATGCTTGGAAAAAATCTATAAAAAGCATAATAGTAAGCAATATCATAGATAAGGTAGTGAACTCTTTGAAAAAATTCCTCAAAGAAATGAGGTCTCATGACTTGATGGAATGCCATGACAATTAAAAATAT